>VZRF01004288.1:352445-437334 GCA_013396875.1 Vireo altiloquus
TTAGCCAACGAGTGGTGGGAACTTCCTCCTACAGCTAACTCACTGGTTCTGTATTCCTCCCAGAAACGCTGTGCATGTGAGGAAGCACATGTAGACAAAACGGGATTAACTCATCTGATCGTCTTTTCGATACAGCATTTGGTTTAGGACAGAAGGCCTTTCAGGTGATTCCCTCTGGATCGTTGTCTGTATTCTTCAGAACATACAACACATTGTATTGTTTCTCATGGTGTCATAATACAAATAGTCTACATAAACAATCATCACAAAAGATCACCAATTCTCTGTTTTCCCATCATTGTTCATTGATGGTTTTTAGTTTTGCTTGTGAATTCTATCCACTATAATAAGATGTAGCAGCATAATGCTCAGGATGCTCTGGTACACACTGCATGTGAAATTACTCTGGATTCATGCTGAAGACTGCCCAGTTGTCTCAAGTGCAAAAGGCATTACTCAAGCTGGGGGACCAAAGAGAAACAGTTGTGTTAATCTTGTTGCTTGTTTACATGCACATAGCTACATAAACTTGTGTGTCTTACCTGTCCAAGCTCCACAAGCACTTAGGCTCTGATGGGCTTTTTCTGATTTACATTAAAGCAGGAAAACAACTGCATGTCAGAAGAATGGCACTGAGACGTGCTCCAGTCTCCTCTCTTTCATTCCCTTTATAGCTGCTGAGAGAGGAAAAGGAACTCTGAGAGCTCTTACCTACTACAAAAAAAGGTAGTAGAGAAGATTATAAATCAGGTTATGTCCCTTGATTTCTCTCCATGGCCAGATAGGAAATCTCAAAGTTGAACCCAGAATGGTGAAAGCCATCTGTGACCGAAAGACTTTACAGGCTAATCAGACACAGACGAAATGGAAGCTGGATAAAGGCAACTGGAGGTCTTTAGATCAGCACCTTTATTTACAGTGAACTTGGTTTTTTTCATTGAAGACCTTTACGCTCCAGTAAAGATGTTGGTTGGCCATGTCAGTAGAGATGCCACTTTATACCCTGTCAGCTGTCATAATAGATGGGAGCTAATTCATCATGTGGCTTTCAATCACCTCTTTTCTGGGACTAAAGCCTCCCCTTTCACTCAAAGGGCAATGCAAATATTAGTCTGCCATCCCCTTCTTCTGTGTTTAATGAGAGTTGCAGACAAGACTGTAGTTTTCCATATGAAGATGTTATCTAGCAATAGAAGGGTGGTGACACTGGAGGGGATTGCAGAGATTTGTTGGGGTTTCAGTAAAATAAGTTTATAATCTGCTTAGAATATTAGAATCATTAAGGTTGTAAGATCATCAAGTTCAACCAGTAACGCAGCACTGACACATTCACCACTAAACCATGTACCCAAGTGCCACATCTACACATTTTTTGAACACTTCCAGGCCTGGTGATTCCACCACTTCCCAGGGCAGCTTGTTCCAATGCCTGACACTTCTTTGCTTACAAGGACCATGGTTTCAAAGAGGCTGTTGTAATGGTTGGGTCTCTTCCCACAGCTGATGAATGTTACTTGTGATTTTTATGTTTACTGTGTTTATTCACTCACTCTTTACACTGAAGACATTTTCAAAGCCATGGCACTCCTGATCTGAAGAGGTACTGCGCCCCACAGCGCGCCGCGGGCTGCGAGTCAGCGCCCAGGGACGGACACATCCATGCGGCTCCCCGCACGCCCGGCCAAGTTTGAAGTTTATCGCTTTCCTCCCTCTCTCTCCCGCCGCCAGCCGTAGGCGGCAGGTGGGCGACTCAGCCGCCGCGGCGAGAGCAGCTGCCCACGGGCTCTCAGCGCGGCGCCGGGCGAGCACTCAACCCCGGCGGGCGGCCCGGCCCCTTCTCCCCGCCCCTCTCCCGCAACTTTCTGGGTGCTCCTCCGGCACCCATGGCAACGCGCATGTGCCCTCCCCCACCGCCGGGCCGGGGGGAAGGAATTAACTGGCGAAATTAATCCTTTCCCCTAAACGGCGCAGGAATGACCCGCTCTCCGTGTCGCGCCTGGCGTCCCTGCGCGGAGGGGAGCGGGCAGCGGCAGGTGCCGAGGCGTGCGCCGGGGCCGAGGCCGGGTTCCCTGGGGGGCTGGAGCGGGCAGGAACGCGAGCAGCGCCCCGGGCCTGGCGGGGAGCACTGATGGCTCGGGGCTCTTCCACCTGTCTCTAGGAGATGCGTTTCAAGATGGGCTTCCATGGGGAGAATGGTGCTTCTGCGCGCAGCTTGCACTGCAACGAACGCGTGGTGTTCAAGGTGACAAATTAATGACCCATTTTGTGAAACGGTGTTTAGTTCCAGGCTGTGCCACCGCGATTTCATTTTTTTTTTTAACTAAAATT
Source organism: Vireo altiloquus (assembly GCA_013396875.1). Lineage (NCBI taxonomy): Eukaryota > Metazoa > Chordata > Aves > Passeriformes > Vireonidae > Vireo > Vireo altiloquus. Next base: position 354,774 of record VZRF01004288.1, read on the forward strand.
TTATGTTTACATTAATTAAGTGGTTACTGTTAGCCAACGAGTGGTGGGAACTTCCTCCTACAGCTAACTCACTGGTTCTGTATTCCTCCCAGAAACGCTGTGCATGTGAGGAAGCACATGTAGACAAAACGGGATTAACTCATCTGATCGTCTTTTCGATACAGCATTTGGTTTAGGACAGAAGGCCTTTCAGGTGATTCCCTCTGGATCGTTGTCTGTATTCTTCAGAACATACAACACATTGTATTGTTTCTCATGGTGTCATAATACAAATAGTCTACATAAACAATCATCACAAAAGATCACCAATTCTCTGTTTTCCCATCATTGTTCATTGATGGTTTTTAGTTTTGCTTGTGAATTCTATCCACTATAATAAGATGTAGCAGCATAATGCTCAGGATGCTCTGGTACACACTGCATGTGAAATTACTCTGGATTCATGCTGAAGACTGCCCAGTTGTCTCAAGTGCAAAAGGCATTACTCAAGCTGGGGGACCAAAGAGAAACAGTTGTGTTAATCTTGTTGCTTGTTTACATGCACATAGCTACATAAACTTGTGTGTCTTACCTGTCCAAGCTCCACAAGCACTTAGGCTCTGATGGGCTTTTTCTGATTTACATTAAAGCAGGAAAACAACTGCATGTCAGAAGAATGGCACTGAGACGTGCTCCAGTCTCCTCTCTTTCATTCCCTTTATAGCTGCTGAGAGAGGAAAAGGAACTCTGAGAGCTCTTACCTACTACAAAAAAAGGTAGTAGAGAAGATTATAAATCAGGTTATGTCCCTTGATTTCTCTCCATGGCCAGATAGGAAATCTCAAAGTTGAACCCAGAATGGTGAAAGCCATCTGTGACCGAAAGACTTTACAGGCTAATCAGACACAGACGAAATGGAAGCTGGATAAAGGCAACTGGAGGTCTTTAGATCAGCACCTTTATTTACAGTGAACTTGGTTTTTTTCATTGAAGACCTTTACGCTCCAGTAAAGATGTTGGTTGGCCATGTCAGTAGAGATGCCACTTTATACCCTGTCAGCTGTCATAATAGATGGGAGCTAATTCATCATGTGGCTTTCAATCACCTCTTTTCTGGGACTAAAGCCTCCCCTTTCACTCAAAGGGCAATGCAAATATTAGTCTGCCATCCCCTTCTTCTGTGTTTAATGAGAGTTGCAGACAAGACTGTAGTTTTCCATATGAAGATGTTATCTAGCAATAGAAGGGTGGTGACACTGGAGGGGATTGCAGAGATTTGTTGGGGTTTCAGTAAAATAAGTTTATAATCTGCTTAGAATATTAGAATCATTAAGGTTGTAAGATCATCAAGTTCAACCAGTAACGCAGCACTGACACATTCACCACTAAACCATGTACCCAAGTGCCACATCTACACATTTTTTGAACACTTCCAGGCCTGGTGATTCCACCACTTCCCAGGGCAGCTTGTTCCAATGCCTGACCCTTCTTTGCTTACAAGGACCATGGTTTCAAAGAGGCTGTTGTAATGGTTGGGTCTCTTCCCACAGCTGATGAATGTTACTTGTGATTTTTATGTTTACTGTGTTTATTCACTCACTCTTTACACTGAAGACATTTTCAAAGCCATGGCACTCCTGATCTGAAGAGGTACTGATATTAAGACATGCAATGATAAGTTTGCCACAGTTGAGGTAAATTTGTGTCTGGAGTTGGGGCTGTCACTCACAGATATTCTGTATGTGTGTCAATGTGTTGTTTACACAAAGACTGTGGAATTGAACCATTGTTAGAGGTCCTGAGTTTCACGTGTGAGGGATTTTCATTAATTCTGTCGGATCCTATGAACATCACATGGATCAAACCAAAGCACATGGTTAGTAACAGGAATGCAATTATAATATTGCCTGTTTTGACACAGTTTTTTTCCTTTTTTTTGGCTCTTATAAAGTTGTCTGGTTTGGAGTTAGTGACTAGAGAAACCTTGAGGCATTCCCTGTGAACCACTGAAAGCAAGAAACAAGAACCAAAACAGTGAAGGGCTCTTTTGCGAATCCCTTACAGAGAAGAAATCTGCTACCCATGAAAGCAGTTCTCAGCATGATGGTGTGTGTGTCTCCCTTTCCTGTGTACACAAATCAGGCAGATCAAAGTTCAGACAGAACTAATCTCCTACTCATACAAGCTTCTGATTTTTAATCAGTCTGGTGATCACAGGGCAGCCTCAAAATTACTCTTGAATACAAGAAACTTTCAGAAAATAGTTTTGAATCACTTTTATTTTGTTGGGAAATGTATCAGGTAACGCTTTGTGTAGGATGTCTCAAAGGGAAGAGGTGTGCTGCAGAATTCAGCTCCAGTTACCTCTCACCAGGAGAGTCTATTTGAGTACATTTGAGCCATTCACATGGAGGTTGTTACTGGAATGATGTCCCAACACTTACAACTAATTTAAGGCATCCATGCTGTGTGTAATACAGTGATACAGTGTTGAAGGCAAAAGAGATGCAAATGCTTTCTGCATAAGGCAACATTAGAGAAATTTGCATTTCTTTTTTAAATCTTAAATTATTGCTGTCTCTTACTGCAACCAGAACAACTGTATTTAAATTCAGTGAGGCCTTCCATTAATAGTCTCAAAAAAAAAAAAAAAAAAAAAAAGAGACTAAGACACACACGGTTTTCTGAGTGATGCTTTCACAGTGAGTGGTTTGGTGATACCTCAGATGTTCTGTTTCCAGTATAATCAGAACAAAATGTTTTCCAGACTAGGTCTAGGAATGCTGAAAGAATTACATTTTGAAAATTAAAGGTATTTGGGAAATATCATCAAAACAAAGTGTAGAAGAAGAAAATATTAAATAGCACTTGTCTTTAAGCCAAACACAAGAAACCAATCTTCTTTCTTATTGCTGTGTTTATCATTGTGATAATTTAACTTTTGTATATGTCCCACGCCAAAATGTCTCACTAGAAGCACATACTAATGTTAGTTTCATCTAGCACTGCCAAATGTGCTTGTTTTTCATCTCAAGCACAATTAGTATCTTGAACTGAGAAACAGCCAAAAGGCTTTGAATTAGGGAAGTGTCTCACAGGAGATCCATGAAAGCTCTCATCTGAGAAGAAAATATTGATGCTGCTGAGAGTTGAAGGAGAAGTATGTTTGGATTAATTTTCTGTGGCACCCCCTAAACGGAGCAGAAAAAGCAGCAGCATGGCAGGGTTACTGGAAGCTGAGGCCCTGTTAGTTGGCCATAAAGACTGTTCAAGCACTGAAGAGCTGGGAGTGTGTCAGCTGAAAAGCCTGGATGATTAGAAGGTGATTATTTGTCACAGGTACCCAACCAGCCCTAGGAGCTTTTTCAAGTCCAACTTTTCTAACTGATACAACTGGCGTCCTAGTATCAACCCTTCTGTCCTGTCTGCAAGGTCAAGAGATAAAATCAAAGAAAAGCCAACAATGTTCCCTTAAAAAAAGACCCAAAAATCTCCCATAAGCCATAAAAATTTAACGGAGAGGAAGGCATTGGTTTGAAAAGAGACTGGGATCCTGCCTTTGCTATTTGGCCTGGGTGGTTTGTATAAGGGAGCCATGGAGAGAACCTTAGCTTGGCACTGCCTATAATTACCTGACTGTCAAGGAAGAAGCAATCCTGTGTTTATTTAGGATCTAGTCCCTGGCAAAGGAGGACACACAAAATATGACTTGACAATACAAGCTTGCAGAAAGCAAATCGATACTCAATTGTTGAACTGTAACTCCAGCCACCCTACCTCCTTAAGTGTATATATATATATACCCAGATGGTTCTTTAAGTACCAGTGAAAGGTGCTTTGCTGAACCATACTTGAAATTTAGAGAGCAGATCCATTGTTGGCATCAGCACTGAGGGTTCAGCCAGAGCCACTGCAATGGGTAAACCCTGAACTGGGACCACTAAATTACACAGAAGCTCCAGCTGTAGTACCCAGGACTCATCCTTGTGCTAAGATCCTCTATGTCTTTCTATGCATTCTCAGATTTTTACCTCCCAGTTTCTAGTGGAGAGTTGCCACTTGTGTTATCACATAGCATTTTTGCATGCTTCAAAAGCAGGAGTATTCCTTAGTAAAGGGTTATTTTTATAGTTTAACTCAGACCTTTGTTTTGCTTCCAAGGATGTAAATAACTGAGCTGTGAACCGAAATTCATATGCTGTGAAGAAGTCAGTCTCCCATTGTAATATGGAACCACATTTTCCTTTAACTTACCCAACTCCTCCCTTGTGTTTTATGTCATGCAGTTTTCCTACTGCTGATTTCTCTTTAATAATCTTGGGTAATGCTACTTTGCATTTCTGAGGAGCATCTGTGATTACACCCCATCTTCAGCACTTACCTAGGAGCCACACACTCACTAAGTCCCTACTTGGGAGTTTAACAAGTCACTGAAAAATAATGGGATTCTCCCACAATGTGCAGAGGTGCTACAAGCAAGAGTTCCTCATCTCCTTCATGCCCTGTACAACGTCACATAAGCCCAGGAAGGAGATCAAGCTGATAAATAATCTTCCTGCCATACAGTAAGAACAAATGGTACCAACCAGATCTATACACTTGATGTCATCTTTAAACTGCAAGAAAATAAGATCAGTTGACTCTTGATCTCCCACGTGTGCTGTTAATGCATTTTATTTTAGGAACATTGGCTTTATTCATTTCTGTGAGACCACCAAAACGTCTTCTTGCTGGACAGAATGAGATACATTATGCCTATCAGTGGTATTCAATGTTTTCATAAGGTTCCAATCAACATCTAGCTAAAATAAGGATTTCGTTAGAAAAACCTCAGTATTTGCCCCCTTAAATCAGTATTATCTAAGCCCTCCAAATTCATCACACCATCTATGTTTAATGCCCTCTAGATTTCTCTGGGATATAGGCATCTGATTAAACGCTTGCCAGGTTTGAAGAACTCCTGCATGTGCATAAAACTGTACTGAAATGTGAGTTAAACTGCAGGGACTGTTACATGGCATATGCTCCCCCACACACATACTCTCAGTTTCTCAAGTTTGCTGTCTCCAGTGAATTCCAGTGTCAATTCATTTTATTATGTTTTCATTTCGCCAGTGATTTTCTATTCCTCTCTGGTCTCAGAGTCACTTTCTCCTCTGCCTATTTCACTGCTTCCCTTGTGCTTTCCCTCTTGTTTGCTGCACGACTTTGTTCCCTGCTTCTTCGTCTTCTAGGCCCAGTGCAAATTTTTCATTTCTTCCTCTCTCTGTAAACAGAATTCTTTTCTCCTCTGTTGCGGCTGAGTGGTGGTGGGATAATGCCGCAGCTTTCCGGAATCGTCTCTAACAGAAGCCACTCGGTCGGTGGCACACGCCAAGCACACACTCACGCCAGAGAGCTTCTTAAATCCACGGCAAAGAGATGGGAGGGGCCCTCGTGTGGTATTCCACGTGGAGGTTTATTCGTGGAGGTTTATTGCAGGCACACATTCGAAGGGAAACAGGGAAAAAGACGAGCATTAGGGGAGGGTCCAGGTTTAAGCAGGAGGGGAGGTGGGGGCGGGGAGAGAGCTGAGGGCACAGGGGCGGTGCACAGGCGGGACCAGGGTATGGGAGGCAATGGGGAAAGAGTGAGGGAGTGGCTGAGGAACAAGTGCCAGTGGGGGAGCAGGGCCTGGAGAACATTCTGGAGCAGGGATGTGTATAGTAGAAGGGAGCAGGGAGGCCAACGGGCCAACCGGGGAGGCAGGACTGGGGTACATCAGCATAAAAGAACAGAGTATCAGGGGATAAGCCTTTTATGTCTCCCTAATTTAGGGAGAGTTTCTCTCCTTAGGGCCCAACCTAAGGAGCTCCCTCTGTCTCTGCCTTGGTAAGCACACCGGCTTCCACGCTCCTCTTCAAATCTACACGTGGCTTCAAGCCCTGTTCCCAGAGGATTGTGGAAATTTGACTGTGCTTACCCTTCACTGCGAGGAATGAGGTTAGCTGACATCATGCTAAACACAAGGGACTGGGGCTAATTGCAGCACTTTTTTCCATCAGTATACAGCACATTTGTTTCCTCTTCACAATCTCATTCCACTCCCAGATAAAGAAACTAAATTCAGTTCTGTAAAATGCTCTCCATTTGTTTTCCTTCTGGAAACTTTTGGTATGTCTAAAATAAGTGAAATTCAAAACAGCTACTGAGGAGACGTCTTCACCTTGGTCAACCACACTTTTCTTCAGCTTTCATACCTGTTGGGAATTTTTTTCCAAAACCCTTTGCTAGTCCCTTAGAATGAGAAGAATCATTAACTATGCAAAAATTGATTCATTATGGTGAGAAAAATTTTCAATAGCTATGTGTTTTTAGCCCAAACCACAGGCTGCTGTGATCTTATGTGAATACACAGGAGGAAGCTGTGGAGAATTCTCTCACAAAAAAAAAGCCTCAGATGGTGTCAGTGCTTGAAAGTCTAAAGGCCCAAGAGGTCCAGTGAAAAGAGGTCCTGTTGAGGTACCTGGGAGGGATTCAACAGGGCAGCTCCTTTCCCTCATTAGATTAGAAAGAGACGAAGAGCAAGTATTCATCCTTAGTGACTGTGGAAAAAATCAACTGCAAACTCCAAAGCGCTATATTTACAAGTGCAGGAGCATGTGTTCTGACAACTGATGTCCTTGAAACAATGGTATTGGAAAGGTGAGAACTGTCTTTATTCAGTGACTTGCAGAACACATGCTTGAAGGAACCTGGAAAGGTCATGCTCATTCCCTTTTCCTAAGGCAACACCAACTCTCCCTAATGTTGAGTGGGCTTGTTCTGAAACTTAATACCCATTTTTATACCGAAATCACTGTTTGACTGCCTATCAAAGCTTTTAAAATAAAATGATGGTGAAAAATGTTAAGAAAATTTACACCTCCCACTTTGGCTGGCATCTTTTTTTAACAGCGTTAGTGAGCAGAGCTTGGGGAGTTCTGGGAATTTTCCCCCTCATATGACCACAGATTTTCAGAAACAAAAGTTTATTCTATTGAAAACCTATAATGTTAAAGCTACAAGGAATTGTAACTGTCAATCAGAGACGGGAAGAATATTCTTACCATTTATTTCTGTAAAGTTAGTAGGAATTAGTAGGTTCTTTTATAGACAGTAGGAAGAAAACAACCTTGTCCTAGGAAGAAAAATTCAGTGTATAAAATAATGTAAAATGATAGTCTAGAGGGAATGGCAGACAGAGGAACTGAGTGAGTGGGAATAGTGTTCAGCTGAGGAATGAGCAGGCATTCAGGGTATGAGGAATTCAGGGCATTTATTTCATTGCTGTTTGATGTTGTCTCATGTGGAGAAGATAAGAAAGGAGGGTTAGTTTGCTCCCCATTATGTTCACACAAGAGGGGGAAGAACAGAGAAGGCTGGTTGGGAGCCCAGGTTAAGAACAGGAAAGAGGAAGATATTTGTCTAAGGAGACATTTAAGGGAAGGGAGAGCTTTGGTACACAAGAAAAGATGGTTCTGAGCAAGTAGGCTGGGCACAGTGATCTGTGGGAGCAGACAGAGGGAACCAAGTGGATCAGAAGGATGAGTGAAACAAACTACACTGGGGAAATGAGCACCACTACATCCACTTTGAAGATCAAGTCTTGTACTGTGAATTTGAAAAGGGTCAGTGTAGGAGGAGAGAGGCATAACTGTAGCCGCAGCACATTAGGAATCCTCCATAAAATTCCCCTTAAGTTTACAAAAATGGCCACATCTGCAGCACGGCTCCCTCCAAACCCGAATAATTGATGTTTGTTACCATTAGTGAAAAGGCAAGGTCAAAGCAAATGTTGGCGTATTTTCAAACATTGGCAGGAACGGTTTTTACAGTATTTCCATGTTAACTTCCTAACAGACTTTACAGCAAAATACCAAGAACATTTGTAGTTATTGCCAATTTTAACAAGAAATGTTTAGCACTGGCAAGAAATAAATACAGCACTCTTGCAAATTAACTTCGTTGCTATTCCAAACTCCTTGCAGAGGTTAGCAGCAGGATCTTTCAGCCAGGCTTGGTCATAAGTGTGCTCAGCTGCCTCTCAGCATCAGGATAGCCCAGGTTCAGGACAACTCCTAAGAGCTGGCTGCTGTTTTCAGCTTGTAGGAGGAGAACAGCAAAGGTAGTGCTACCCCATAGTCCAATTTACTAGAAGATATTGTGGGTGTCACCTGCCTATAATGTCTGACTCACTCCACCGTTTTTCTGTTGTTTTCATTTAATATTTAAACACTCAAATATTGCAGCCACTTTACGTTTCATCTCCTCAGAAAGAAGCAATGTTTCAGAGGTGTTACCATGGAAACAATGGAGTGAGGAAGCAGCTAAACATAAAAGTAAGTCATCTATCAGTAAAACCAGAGACATGCTTCAGGGTAACTTGAAATTATAAAATAGATAATTAATTGAGCTGTTGCTGAGCATCTGTTTGTCCATATTGCTTTCTTCTAAGTGACAACAGGCCACCTTTCTGCATGTGACAAGAAAATAAAACTTCCTGGACAAACTTTTCAGTACACAAAGTCCTTTCTGATAGAAGAGATAATACTACCCTTTGGAGATGACCACTGGAGTTACTTATCAGCAAGGTCAGGCAATCAAAATGGTATTGTTAAAGGTCAGCAACACCAGCTTCCTCAAACAAATCAAAACTCCCTTCTGATAGCAGCATGAGCATTGGAGAGTTGTGATACAAGATATGTTATATTAGCAAAGTTTAATCAGACTATGGGAAAAAGAAGATTACCATTACTGGAAGTGAAAATGCAGCTAGATATGTCAAGCCCCTTCCATTTATGCAAATGAATATGCAGAGCCATTCTGCTCAGAAGTGGGTATTAAATTATACTTGTGGAAAAATATAAAAGCATACCTTTGTCCATCTGTCACTATATATCCTGAAATACCATCATTACCTCTCTCAAGCATGGGAATGAACAACGCATAGTTTTTGTCTGTGCTTACATCATAAAATGTTTCCCTGTGACTTTACTCAGCTTTACCGAACTATGTATTGCCTGTAGTGAAGGTAACAAAGGAAAATCCAGTATTTCAACTATGTTCTGGGCAAGAAAACTCAAGTAAACCTCTGTAATGAATATCATATTCACTTCAGGCATCAGCAAATTGACCACAGAAACCTAATACGTTTAAATATTCCACACAAAATTTTGTGTTCAGAACAGATTCAGAAACAAAGCATTGGAAACTTGAGCTTTATTTGCTCTTTACAGCCTTTTAGCTCATGTTTAAGACCATCATATTTTCACTTCTGGACAAAGGAAGTGTCCTGGGAGGTGTCTAAACCCCTTCCTAGTGCTAGAAGATGTCTTGATGATTAGAAGTAGAATCATTACTACCATCAGTGGCCACTAGAAAAGTTTTATAATTGCAGACTATAGAGTGGGATGCGCCTCTAGCAAACTGGCAGCTCTGGTCTGACTTGCATACTGAGCACCTGCATGCTGGTGCCAGGGTAGCCTAAAGGACCCACTCCAGAGCTGCCTTCCCCAGGAAAGGTGCCAGAACATGCCCAAAAAAGTCACCCTTGATGTTTTCCTGGAACCAGCTGAGTTTTTTACTGGCTTTCAGTTCTTTCAAAGTCTTTCTCCTTGAAACAATAATCCATAAGGAGATGGAAGCGTTACTGGTGGAGCTCCCTGCTCAGATTCTTCTGTTCAGGTAAACAGCTGCCACTGCACATTAGGAAAACTTTGAGGTGAAGGAGGGCAGACCAGATCCTTCAAGCCTGAAACACTGATTTGACCATGCAGTATTGAGAGTGCCTTTCTCCTGGAGTGCTACCAGCAAACTCTGAAGAGCAAATCCTACCCATTCCTAGCTGATTTGGGAGCACATTGAAGCAAACAGGCAGGCCAATTCACAACTGGCTGGCAGAGCACCGTGGCATCAGACAGGATGTAATGATCTCCATAAAATATATTCATTCCACAGCTTTTTAAAAAAGATAATTTATATAATTCTTTCTATGCACACATATCTTCAATAATAGCATAAAAATACAGCTAAATAAATGTTTATCTGGGGAAAACTGATCTGCTGTCATTTCCATGATCATTATAAAATGTTGAACTTAGCCTTGTGACTGATGGAGTCTCACAGAATTGGTTATGCTGTTGGCATCAACTGTGAAAAAGAAAAGAAGAGAAGTGGGGCTGTGTTTTATGCAATATTTTGTTCTTGCTGTTGGAAATCTATTGTAATTTTCCTGCCCAAGCTATCAAGATGGTTGATAAGCTGGAAATGGATCATTGAGGTGAATGTTTCATAGCAAGCTATTGTGTAACAAACTGTTTCCTATGTTAGCCTTCCAAACTCTAACAAATCTATTTTTTAAAAAAGGCAAGAATTCTGGAAGATTTAACTAGCCTTAAAATTTGTTTTCAGTTTTTAAATTAACCCTAATTAATGAATTTTTAATTATATGCAAAGCAAACCCACAAAATCTCCAGAGGCTTAGCCGTGCCATTGCCAAGAAAACCAAGTGAAAGGGCACAGCTTTGTTTTAGTTGTTTTTGTCCCCTCAGGAACAGATCAGAAGCTTCAAGAGCAAGGCTGCCTCCTGCTTTCCCTTTGCTCCGTGCCTGGCACAGCCTGCTCTGCGTGTGCCATGGCTATGTTAGCTGCCATGGCAGACATTCTCAAACCGCTTGTTTGAGGTGGGAATGCAGCAAGGCCCAGCTTTCGGGATTTGCGCTGCTGCGCAGTTTGTGGTGGTTAGGAAGCTAATAAGCACAAATACCACTCTTTCCCTAGTGATGGACCCTGGACTGGGTCCTAAGAAAAGAAAACTCTTCCAGCTCATTGTCAAGACTCTGAGCAAAGTCATCCAGAAAAAAAATACTTAAAAGTCACACACACAAAATAATAATCATGTCCAGGGCCTGATACTTTTTCCACATTTGAACAGGCAGGTGAACCAATTGGTGTGAGCAGAGCTACATGAAATCCAGGCTGTTTTGCTGTCCCTGAGGCAGTGCCCCTGGCTCAGAGCTTTGTGGAGGGCATTACGTTGAGTTACTTGTGACCAACAGACACAGAGCATTGGCGCGCTCACCGGTGTGGTTCAGATGCTAACTTACAACAGGTAAGTATCCTAACTGCTGTTTTTCTTGCTTATAGGCTGTTAGAAAAGCCTCAACCAGAAACCGTTGCAACAGAATCCAAAGTGCTGAAAATCTTTGCCTTGCCTTGATAAAAGATCTGGCTAGAATGAATACTCATTATTTCTCTGTTGAACTCAAAGGTACTAAGGCATTATCACACTTTTAAAAATTTAATGCTATTTAGCAAGTAAAATATCTTACAGTCTCAGACTTCACTGAGAAGCAGACTTTGAGGAAAGGAGAGAACATGTTTTAGCTCTAGCTCAGCAGTACTTTTAAACTTCTCAGGCATATCTCTTGCTACCTAAGGAATTTTAAAGAAGTGAAATCAAATGTCTGTCTGATTTCAGGTGATGTGCAATATTTATTCTGAAGGATCATGCAGCTTCTTTCACTCTTGAATTATTTACAAGATGCACACAGTGTCATGTCTCAGTAGATCACTCTATAAATCCATTAAGTAAAATGAAAACAATTGCACATTTTATATGTGTGTGTGTGTGTGTGTATGTAGAGGCTTGTAAGAATCAGTATTAATGATCATCCATACACACAAAGGATTAAATAATTTATTGAAGATAGAGAGAGGCTTTGCTGATAAAAATGAACAGAAAAGCCAGCTAGTCCACCATGAATCTTGAGCACCAATTAGTACTGGAGGTTGCAAAACAAGGTTGAAGAAATCAAGTCTCAACAAGACTTTTTTTTTAATGCCAGATAGCTGATGACTAGTTTAAATGCTGATACTCGGAGGAGTTTGATCCTTCGGTGGGTTTTGTTTGTTTATGAAAAAGAAAGTATGAAGAAACCATTTACCTTTTCTATCATCTTATTTCCTCTTGCTGGGCTAGGCTGGCTGTGCTAAAAAAAAGAAAAATAATAGCCTCAAGGCAGATGTATTAGTGTCTGGATCAGTATCAGTTTCTCTGTTTCTCCAAAAGTGAATTAAAACACTTTCCTACAAAAGAAAAATAGAGAATGAGAGCTGTGTACTGCAGAATACAGATGGGACTCAGAGTCCCTAACAAGGCTGATCATTTTCTTTGGCCCATACCATTGTGTATACACAACCATAAAACCCCCAAAAGCTCTCATTAACAGCAAAACACTGAAACTTTGAATGGCTCCCAGCCCTATAGTACAAAATTTTTGAAGAACATAAAAACTGAGGATTCACTTGTCAGTTAATCAACTATTACAGCTCTCAGCATTCAAACTGTTTTTGTATTGTATAATACACTAATTGTTGTGATTAGGACCCTAACAAGGTTATGACTAAAACAGGGCACAGAACCTGAATAAGAGCCTAGAGAAATCAATGTGATTTTTTTTTCTTTTTTAATAGGAATCAGATCTTTTCCTTACACCTTAGTGAGCCATAGAAAATAGATGACCGTGCAGAAAATAATAGCAATAATAAATGAATTTTGTCCAATCATCATCATTCAACTATTCCTTATAGTCATTCCAGCAATAGCTGCTTTGGATCGATTTGGAAACTGCTGTCTCAGGACAAGCTAAGAGAGATGAAAGGAAAGACTCTGCAAACCTCAGTTGATGTTAACAACTGTGATGGATCCAGGCTTCTGCAATCACCATCAGATGAGAGAAACTTGTGTGCAGAGCAACAGGAAAAATCAAAGGTAATATGCCTCACTAAGCCTTCCCAGAGCATTTTTTAGGCTTGTATAACAAGACTATTTCAGAGAAGTAGGAATTAAGGAAAACCTTTACATAGAGCCCTCATAACATATTTCTGGGTAATAACCCAGTATTGAAATATGATTTTTTTTATTTGGAGAAGCCCCAGCAAAGCCACTACAGTGTGCATGGAGAGAAACTGCAGAGTTTTTTTCTCTTTGTATATCTGAGGAATTCCCAGTCAAAGAGTTTTTTCATATCTGCATAAGAAGATACTGCTTGTTTATACAATGGGTTTTCCTATGTACCTCTCCAATGCTTGTTTCATACTTTATCTAAGAAAGCAAAAGTTTAATGAAGGTAATATTTCAGAAACAAAGAAATAGAAATCACATTGAGATAAGCTGAGCTACAAAGGGACCAAAACAACTGCTATGGAGCTTACACAGTAGGGATAGAAAGTCATATAAACCTGGCAAAATTAAATGGAAAAAGGTGGTTAAATCAAACAGTGATATCACTGCAGCCACTATTGTGAATGGTTTACAAAATGAATTAAATTTTTTAATACAAAAAAAAAAAGTCTAATAAAGAACCATCTAGGACACTTAGAGCATGAGTCTGTAGGTTAGAAGAAGCCTCAAAGGAAATGTAGCAATTCCCCTGAAAACTGGACCTCTTTTATAGGATATGCCACTACATCAGCAATTACAGTGCATGAGGAGAACATGACTTTCCCAGTTGTGTATATATAAACAGTAAGAGAGAAGGAATTCTCTTTGGAAGGCACATTAGCTTCTGTTATGTTTCTCCATTCCAGCAAGAGTTATTAAAAGAGTAAGAGAAAGAAATTCTTTAAAACTCTAGAAAATAATCAGCATGCACCATTGTGCTCAGCAGTGCAGAAAACACTTGACAATTCTCCAATTTCCAGGGCACGCCTAACAAGTTAACCTTTTATATTCACATGCTGACTACCAGGCAGTAGGTAGGTCCATGGAAATACGGGTTGTATGATTACAAAGTGAGAACAGTGTACCATCTGTCTATCTAATACTATCCATGCGGCAAGCACATCACTATTTTAAGCCTCAAACTTCTCAGTACCGAGGAGGCAAAAGACAAGTATTGCCATTACATTGTAGTTATATTTATGATGTGTGTACATTTTGCCTGGGACTGAAAATCCAAGACTAGCAACAAAAAATATTTGGAGAGTTATCACAGTACTGGTGCATTTGACTTTTCACTACACCAGATGATACTTCATTGTCCCAGAAAGAGGTAAATTGTCACCTAAAGCTGGCATAATTACAAAATGTAAAATACGGAAAAATTCTTTTCTCTAGCTATGAAGACTGAGTTAAAGAGGAAACATCAGTGAGAAAAGCCCACTGGCTAAATGTCGTCTGCATGAGAAGCCAGAAAGCAACCCCTATCAGCTGTCACCAAACTGTCTGCTGGGTTGCTAAGAGTATCTAGTGCTCAAAAGTAGAGAAGGAACATCTTCCCACACTGTAATCAAGAATGGCAGTTACTAGAATGTAAACAGCAAAACTAAATCTGAGGACCGTGTCTATGAAAGGAGTTAATCAATTCACATAGTGATCATTCCATGAATGTGCATCATGAGGCATATTCTGTACTCATATATATGTGTATCTGCTGCGAAAAAAGTGATGAGTTAACTAAGCCCCGACTTCCCTTAGCAACAGAGAATGTTTTCCTCTTAGTTTAGAACAGTAGCTCTTTCATGCTTTATTACCGTGTAATTTTCCAGAGAAGTTACTTGTGGCTAGAGTGCATGTCTCCGGGAAATGCAGGATGACCCTGGCCGCTGGTCCTGCCACTGCAGTTCAGGTTTGAGTGCTTCCTCCAATAGCTGCTGTTAGAGCTATGTCTTTTCTAAGAGCTGATGCTCAAATCTCAAGATTTGGATATTTCACCATCTTTCATCATTGTGATTTTGCCTCATGTTTCTACTGACTATACATATTCATGTCCCCATGAAATAAAAGTCTGCCCTTTTTGCCCCAAAACAGTTAGATCCTTAAATGATCCCTCAGAGTTCTTGAGTTTGCTGACTGGCAAGCATCTCTCTTCCTTTTTTGTGAGCTGGAGTAGTGCTGGTACTACGAAGCCAGCTACAGAACCAGACTTGGTGACAGGCTACTTTTACCAAGAACTATTCAAAATACTCTATCTGGGAACAACTAATTGCCCATTTTCTTTGCTTTTTGCAGACTTCTTTTAAAATCTTAGCAATTTTACTTGTCTGTTCTGCTTTGCCCATTCTTGTAAGGGTTTCTTTTCTTACTCATCTTTTGCAATTAAAGATGCCTTAATATTGTCAGATATCCATAACTAGCTTGTTAGATCTCTGCTGTGGGTCTGTGCTCATCTTGTTTCAGTTAAGAACTTCCCTCTTTTTCCAGGTACCGTTGTACCAATGTACTTGGAAAATTGATAATTTCATTTTCTAAGTATCAATGTTTGAGTGATTTGGAGGTATATTTGAAAGAATGACTGGGTGTGAATAGTCAGCTGTATTTGTACAGATGTTGTGCTTGTCTCCCTGGTTCATTGATGTTTCACAAGTAAGTGGTGTCTGTATTGTTTGCATAGTTTATTTTCTGTTGCTGTCTTTTTATACTAGAAGGCTGCTTCTAGATAAGGCAGCAGTTGTCTATCTACCCCCCTGTCATTCTCTTTCTTGTAATGCAGGGCAGATTTGTGGTTTACCAAAAATATTTGGATTCCCTGTGGCAACATGAAGGGCTTTGAATTGCTGCCCATCCTTAGATTTTTGAATCTAAGTCCTTCCATGTCCTTACAGTCCTTACATTATTGCATTGACATCCATCGTGTCAAGGGTGTTTTTATTCCACTGGCGATACAGAACCTGATGTCTACATCTTTCTGCTGAGATCTCATGAGATTCTCAGCATTCCTAAGAGATTGCTTTTACTTGACTGATGTGAAAGCTGCCCATCTTTATTGTGGTTCAAATCTATCACACTCGGTTCTCTCTATTACATGACTCATTTTTGCTGGGTGACAAATCCAGTTTCTCCTCTTGATCATAAAGGAGCTGTTCACTCTCTTTTGATGTTAGACTACTTTTACTTGTGTATCACTGTCTGACCTCTGCAGTTAAGGCCAGTCAGATGTTTGAAAACTATTTATCTTCTATCATGTCACAGACATGTCAAATCTCACATTTGAAGTTGCTGGTTTTTGTTTTACCATAGTGCTATTTATTTTTCATTTTATTTATTTGTAAACTTTGCAACAATTGTTCAGCGTGACCAAAGACACAAAACATTTTCCACTCTCCATCACTCTCCATCATATCTCCATGTTTTCCTTTATATTCAGTTTGTTGCCTCTTCCATTTGCATTGGCACAAGTATTGGTGCATTTTGCATGCTTTTCATGAACAGTTAATTACATCAGTCTCTTCACCACTTATGTCCTGTATTTGCAGATGAATGTGTTCACATGTGCATGTCTATGGGTGTAAGTAGTTATTGTGAGCTCCCTGAACAGTGCTAGTAAAGCATATTTGTCTTGTTCCTATAATTTCTGACACTTTCACCTCTTTAGAAATGACAATGCAGGAGCTGCCTGTTTTGTGATATGCTGTTTTATTGTTTTTCCAGAGCCTTTCTCACAAAGAAACCTTTTATATATGACATCTTTTTAAAGACTAACTGATTTTTAAAGCATCTCTGGGATTTTACAGTTTGTCTTGTTTCAATGTTCCTGCTAACACATGTAGCTGTTTTTACCAGTTGAGGCTGCTGGTGTGGTTGAGTTTATTCTGATTTGTGTTATGTCTATAGACAATTGCTACTAAACTGATCCTCTCTGGAGTCCAGCACTGCAAGGGTAGAGAATGAACAGTGTTGCTATAAATTTGTTTCTTTGATTTTAATTTTTTTTCTTCTTTTCCTGTATGCTGTTTAGTATTATGAAAGACAGACATCCCACACCATGCAACTGGCAATTCCTTTCTCCACTTACTCTGTCCACCCATCTAGCACTTTGAGAAAGTAAAGTTCCTTGAACTTTGCGGTGTAATCATTTAACAGCTTTGCCTATATGGAATAATGTCTATTGAAAACCACTGGTCAGTACCCTGCGCAGTTCTACACTTCCTGTACGACCTTTGAGGGTTCACTCATCTTGTCTGTCCAAGATGACTAAATATTTAATTGTTGGATTTATGTCAAAAAGGACTGGTCTATAGCAATACAAATTCACAAGGACCATTATGAGGTCAATAAATTTAGCAGCAGAAAAGTCACCAGTATCTTGCTACTCGTACTGAAATAGATCCATTGCAGGACAGAAAAAAATCTTCCCATTTTTTCCTCTTCTTCCTCCTCAAGGTTGCACAGAGATCAAGTCAGTTATGTTAAAGATATTTTTTAAAGAATCTTAATAAAACTCCAGTCATGCTAGGATGCAATCCCTGTATGTATATGTATAAGAATGCTCCACACACATGGGATTGTGTTGGCACATTTGTGTGCACTTATCTGTCTGAAGATGTCAACATTAGCATTGCAGCCCTTCCCTTCCTCTTCAGTAAAAACACTTCTTCCTTGAACTGTAACCACTCAGGTAATGATATGGAAATAACCTCTCTGCAAAGAAGGTAAGGGCTCCTGTCTTAGCAAGATCAATGAAGTATGACCAAGAGAGGTGACACTGTAAAGGTTTGGTCTAGAATCCAGGTCTACACATGAACTGCCATTCCAAAATAGAATGAGGAGGATATAAGGTCACCTATAGCTTCAAGTACCAGACCAGTTTTTGGGGAATGAGCTGTTTTTCTCTATTGTAGACTTAGCTTTATATGAAAGAATTTGATTGGCTGCATTCAAAGAATTTTCCCCTGGTCAGTATGCATTTTCAGGATTTAACCCTAAGCAATGCACAGACATCTTCAGCAAAATCATGAACCAATTTATCCTTACAAGTCTTTTCAAGTACCAGCAGGGATAAACAATGTACAAGAACTTTCCGAGCAGCCAAATACACAAGGAGTTCTTCTTCCCCCGGCAGCTTTACAAACATAAGCTAAATTAAATCTAGTGGAAAAACTGACATTTTTTAGGCACTTTTGTGGAATTTGTAGCAATCTCAGAAGAATCAGAGCCATGATGAATGGCTCTGATTCAGAATCAGAATCAGAATGATGGGATGAGGATCAACTCATACGCAGTCAGCCAGATGATCATGACCCATATGGAAAGTCATTACATTAATCAGTCAAGTAGAACTCAGGAGAATTTTTTTTTTAAAGGAAAAGCAATTCTGTTTTATATAACATTTTCTTAAATATGCTAGAGAAGTTTAAAGGCACTGAAAATGTAGTTTTTGGTGACATCTAGCTTGTATGTCATATTTAATTTTAAAGTGAGTAGCAAACACAATCTTGTCTGCAGATGATGTTAACAGTGTTAACCTTGTGACCTACAATTCTCTATCCTGTTACCTTTAGATTGCCTAAATTCAGTCAGGATTTGGGCTCTGATGCACACTCTCATCCAGCTGATTTACTAGATATGAGTTAAGTCGCCTCCAAGTTCATATCCAAAGATTTGCTGGCCCTTAGCCGTTAGAGAGAGAAAGCTGCCACCCAAATGAAAGCTCAAGTTAGCAGCACTGTACAGAAGCACGTTGCACAGGTGAAGGGTACGTGACATTTGTTTGTTCAGTGACACAACAATGACATCAATATTGCTTAAAATGCTGGCCTCTATATCTGAATATTTGGCACAGGGATCACAAAAGACAGTTAAATTGGACTGAAAAGAGGTGAGGACTTTTTAGACAGAAGAACAGGTCTCAGGTGGCAGGTAAGTGGGACTCTATCAGACCTGCAGAATGATGAGACCTTCAACTGTACAGACGCCCACCAAGAAGCTAGATGGGTGATCAGAGAGATAATGCACATGGACAATAGGGTCTCTGTTGGAATAAGAGCCACAAAATAAAAAGCATGTCACCTTTCCTGAGAGATTTATATTCATGTGGCTCTCTGCAATGGTAATCTGTTACTGACAATAGCTCTTTCATATGTTCCAGACAGTTGTTTCACTGAGACCATCAGCAGTAAAGAATCTTTGTCCTTCATTAACTTCTCATGCAAGCATTAATTATCCCACAGATTCTAGTAATAATAGGCTTATGAAACTGATGTTTGAATGTACCAATAACCTCTGCAGTGAGCTGTCCCATCCATCAGCAAATCCAGGAAAGTAACTGGGTAGGGAATATATTCTTAGAGAGTTTCTACAAAGAGCTCTTTGCCTCCTTTCAGGGCTGGAAAATGGAATGAGGAAGCCTGCTTTTGTTTTCCAAGCTCTTTTTTTCATTCGGTAGCTTCTAATCACTATGAAACTTAATTGTTAATGTCTCTGAAGTCAGACACTTCAAGTATATAGTTCAGCCTCTGGATGTTTGCTGTGTATTGCTATGCAGTTCTTTTGAAACAGCACCAAGCACAGAAGGTGCACTGTTCCCTCCTGCCTGTTTCTGTTACTTCTGTTAATCTATGGTAAGACTGTGCTGGAACCTGTGGTGTTGGGCACTATTAAACACTGCCCACCAAAGCTGCTTGCCCCTAAGAGCCAGAACAAGACAGCTGGAGAGACACACCCAGGGAGCAGAGCACAGGGACCACTGAAGCAGCAGGAGTTAGTATGACAAGCACTGATTCTAGCAGATGAGCAGTCCCAACTCCTAGCCTGATTACTGATGGCTCTGGTTCCTGGAAAATGCTCTGCATGTCTGGAATGCTGCATGTACAAGGTAGCCACTGATCCTGCTGGAGCCCTGTGCAGACTCTGTGGTTTTCCCACAGGGAGCACCTTTCAAGATCAGGTCCTGTGAATGCATAAAAATGCAGAAAATCTCCCTAGTCTCCCCATGACCTTGAAGTAACACATTGTCACGTAGCTAAAGGAGGTATTTCCTTGGAGTACTGTCAGCAAAGTGCTAAGGGTGCTTATTTCATGTGATTGCACCCTTGGGTAGGTGTCTTAGCCTGTTTTCTAGCAGTCCCTCAGGCCTCAAGCCATCCCCCCTGTAGCTGGAAAACTTGCCAGCATGTGTGTTCTAGAAAGAGAAGTCCAGCAGAGTGGTCAGCAAATCAATCTTCCCCACATGTGGGTATTTATTACAGTGGCTGTTAGATGCCATAAGCTTGAAAGAGCAACACCTTACACCATGAACTGTGGATTTACATGCAGTCCTTTATGCCAGCTCTCCTATTTCTAAAACTCTCATCATAACGCGAGTTAAAAATACCTGAAGTACCAGGGCCTGTCTAATTTTCTGTATGAGAAGCAAGTTCTCTGTCAGCACCATGCAACAATGAAACCTGCATTGTACTTACTTCAGTGTGCTTCCCGGTCTTCTGTGATACAGACACTAATGAACTGTAACCTGGGAAACCACTGCAAGTCTCTTGGCTTAATGCATGTGAGACGTTTGGCTAGATTAAGGTGTCTTTCAGAATGGAAACTGAAGAGATCTTCAGCCCCCACAACTTCATGGTCTTCAAGGCTGCTCCTTTAGCGAAGTTTCTTGAAACTTGTGGACCTAGTTTTGGTGGGGTTTTTCTTCTACCTGCAATGAAGCAATGGCAGGTGTCTGGAAGTCACCAAAGTAACTTGTGAAATAAAGAATGTATTTTCTAGATTGAGGTAAATAATACTTTGCACTTTGATAACAGAGTCATGCAGCAGTTTCTAAGCACTGTACCTGTTTCTGTTAAATCTCATGCCATCCAGTTAACACTACCCTTACCTTATACGGGTAGCTGAATGACAGGAAGTGTAGAGGAGGGTAAGGCATTCACTCAAACTCACTATGAACTGGATTTGGACTAAAACTAAGAGTCCCCAACCTCTTCTGGCCTTCTGTCCATAAAAAAGCTGCCCTCTCTCACCTGGGCCTGCCTTTCACTTGCATGCAAATCTGTCTCTCTTATAGCTCCTTATAGCCCCGGTGGTGTAGTGGTTAAGCATACGGCACAGTAATTGCCGGGGCCCGGGTTCGATTCCCGGCTAGGATACTCCCCGGGCAGGCAGAGCTCGTTAGCCCTGCAAGGGGGCAATCTGCCTATGTCCTGAGGGGGACCTCACTGCCACTGTCCAGAATCGCTTTGGCCCGGCAGAAGAACCTCGGGATTAAAGGGTGGGCTCAGATCTGCGCGCCCTGTGTCTCACCTAAAAAATCCAGTGCGCAGGCTGGAAGGTCTGAAAGAAAAAAGAGGCCTTCCCCGGATCTTCATACGCGAACGCTGGCCAGCAAGCAAGCATAGCTCCTTATACATGTGTGATCTCTAACACAGAGTCAACAGGGCTACCATCTGTCCCACCATCTCTCCTTTCTTTTCTCCAGCATGTTTGGGAAACACTGCCATCCTTTCATCCCTGCCATTCTGTGTCTCATCTTCTGTCTCCATGGGCAGGAGACACCTCAGCCTGACAGGTTGTTTTTACCAGTATCCCTCCTATCTATTTGTGTCATTCAAAATCCTTCTAGGAAATAATTTTCCTTTGCTGCTCTTTGGATCCTTCACTTTATCCTCTCCTTGCATTGCGTTAGTGTATTTTCTTTCTCATCTTTTCACTCCCAGCTCTTCAAACCTCTACCCCTATATAACACTTGTCTTCTTGTCATTCCCACAGGGATTAAAATATGCTTCTAAACAGACTGTGGCAGGACCCACTTATTTGAAGTCCTAAAACATATCATCTTTCTTCATCTTGCCCTCACACAATGCAAGTGGTCAATGAAGTTCCATAGATGTGCTTATGTGTACCCTCAAATATTTCTTAAAATCTCTTTAGCCATGATGTCACCAAAATGTTACCAGCTAGCCAGGCTGTTGGTAGCTGGAGCAGCCTGCCTCTGACAGTGAGCATAGTGACTCCACCGGATTCCCCATACTCCTGCTAAGCTATCTGCATCCTGCTGTGTTGTATCTTATTCTTAGATGGCAGTCTTGGGGTTAGAGGCAGAAGTTGCCTTTTTGTTCTAGGTTTGCAGAGTACCCACACTGGGAACTGAGTCCATCATTCCTGAGTCTTTGACATTAAGGTGATAAATAAGAAATTAGTCACAGAATTGTCACAGAAAGCAAGTGGCAGCACTGACAACAGAGCAGCAGTATCCCACCTCCCCTTCTGCTGTTCATGCCTCACTGTTCATTGCAGTACCTCTGTGATTCTGCACCTGCACACGTGCAGCCACTGGAGCAGTAGGATTTGTCACTATCTAGAAGTCTCCTGCGAATTAGTGAGTAAGATCACATGGCTTTCTGCCAGCCAAATAGTTGTAAGCTCTTCATTTACAAGAAGCTTTCACTTGAACTTAGCCTCCACAATCCAATTTGCTCAATTTCAGTAAGGTTTAAATTGTTCTCCCTGCTCTTTCTACACTAGCAGCCTCAGAACAGTATGTTAAGAAGATATAGATAACATGTCTGGGAGAGATTTTCAATTGGATGTGTTAAAATCTTTTTTTGCCCCGAAAAATGTCCTAGCAAGAGAAAATTACTAGTCACAGACACGTGTTTCTGTCATATTTATAAGCAACCAAGCTAAGCTGATTTGCAGCTTCGGACATTAACCATCACTCTACTTTCAGGTTGCTGAGGACTTGATTTATAAATGTGCCAAAAGCTAGGATGCTCCCAAAATAGAATATGCTTTAGGATTCAGCATAGTTAAAGCAGAACATTGAGGTGAAAAAGCAAAGAGTTGATCATATTTAGAGTGGAATGTAACAGCATACTTGAAAGAAAGTAAGTCACCTAAATGTTGTGTAATAGGGGATCACTTGGATTTAATGAAGATGAGGGGCAGAGGGAGAGGCAGAACTGAGAGTTAACTGGTTGTGTACAGGATAGGAAAATGAAGTGCATTTTTCTCAGCTTGAAGACTGTGCCAAATGTGTTAAATGGCCTCTCAAGCCTAAGCAGACTTTATGTGTAATGAATACTTTCCTTTGATGTTTGTTCATGTAGGGTGCTGGCCATCATAAACCTGTTAAATTTCAAGTGCTATTTATATGGTCTCTGTATGATTGGAGTAACCTCACTTAAAGGATTACAGGGGTTACTGCATGTCTTTGTAGCCAAATGCATTCTGGTAAAGATCAGATTGATCTGAAGTCAGCTGTTATCTTTAGCTTTGATTGTTAATCATTCCCAAGACCTTTGTTCTTTGATTGTCACTAGGGGATCCTAAGTGCAAGGCATGTTAATTAGTACCTGGCTTATCAGCAAATGTGCATCATCAAATACAAGAAATATATCCCTGATATTGTTAGGAAAAGTACCTTAAAGTAAATTTAAAATATTATTATTCACCTGATGATTCCCACAATATTTTGCTGGTTTGACTTTAGTGTTTGCAACTGTTTTATAGATGAGGTATTTAAAAGGGAAGGCAAGCAGTGTGCTCTATTTTGAAAGGGATAAATGCTCTCTAAGTAAAAGAACTCACAGCCTAGATTGAAGCATTTAGACAAACGGAAGTCAAATTAACAGTTTAATATACTTGTGAGGTTATTCAGTGGCAATCTACAGTAGAAATTATGCATACACTGCTTTCATATTAAACAGCACGTTCCAGCTGATCATCAGAAACATCAGAAAACACAGTAGTGATTGATTACAGTCTTGTTCGAAAGCTTAATAGAGCTTCTTAATGAAAAATACAACTATGCAGGGTGTACTTTGGAAAGCACAGTCCAAGTACTGTGTGATGAGACCTTTCATAGCGTAAAGAACTCTTTGTGTCTGCATAGAGCTCTGCTCTCTTGTGACACTGCCTCTCAGCACCTTGTTGTACCTGGGCCTGACTGCTCACCAGCTGCCCGAGAGTCACCTTTTGCTGAATTGCTTCACACCTTTTACTTTTGAAGAAGGATGCAAGATCGCCATTGCTGTTTTCATGTTGCCCAAGCCAAAAGGTGTATCCAGAGGAAGTTGTAGGTGGCAAAGGAGGCCCATGAATGATGTGTAATTTGGCATCCAGATATGCTCAGGTTCACCTGCCACATCAATTTTTAGAAATTCTTCCTGTGGGTCCTTCCTTTAATCTTAAAGGTCTCGAAGAAAGGATCCCTTTAATACACTCTAGCTCAAGCTATTTGATTTCAGAAAAGAATTGCACCAAGAAATTGTTCTTATGTATTACATTAGCTAGAGCAAAGATGCTCACTATTGAATGGTCGTCCTCTGCCTTACAGTCTGTAAGAGGAAAAGATCACAGAATCACAGAATGATTGAGGTTGGAAGGGACCTCTGGAGGTCCTCTAGTCCAACCCTCTGCTCAAGCCGGGTCACCTAGAACAAGCTGAGAATGGTATCCAGGCAGCTCTTGGAGCATCTCCAAGGAGGGAGACTCCACAGTACTTCTGGGCAACCTGTGCCAGTGCTCAGTCATCCTCACATGGAAAAGTGTCTTCTGATGTTCAGAGGGAGCCTTCTGTGTTTCAGTTTGTGCCCATCTGCCTCTGGTGGACTGGACAGAGTGCTCCAGGTATGGCCTCACCATACTGAGGTGAGGACCAGGATCAACTTCCTCAACCTGCTGGCAAGGCTTTGCCTAGTGGGTCCCAGGATACCATTAGCCCTTCTTTCAGGGCACACTGCTGGCTCCTGTTCAATTAGCATCCACCTGGGTGCCCAGGTCCTTTTCTTCCAAGTTGATTTCCAGCTGGGGGGCATCCAGTATACATTGGTTCCTTCCTAACCCTCTGTTATATCAACCACTCTTCCCAGTTGGCTGGGGGTATACTCTGCCCTACCTTCTATTAATGAAAAAGTCAAATGGGAATGAATACTGCTTTCCATCTTGAGGCTAATGCTAATGCCAGTGCCAGTCATTGCCTTCTTCCCTGGCATTCCAGATCAGTGCTGCAATTTGAAAAGTAAATTAACTTGTTAACACCAGGAGCTTGGATATAACCGGAGCTTTATGTTTTAAAGAATAGGAGGAATTCCAGAAATGTAGCCGTGGTATGTGAAAGCCCTAGGAAGTAAATGGCCTGAGCACATGCACCAACTTACTGCTTCATTTTGGACTGGGAAATGGTAAGTGAAAAAAGTAAGAAACTGAAACGTTCCACACTGGCTACCGAGAGCTGGGTAAGTTCTGCTTAGAAGTGAATAAAATTTTGCTTCCCTGCTGTTTACCCTCAGCTCCAGGAAAGTCTCCAAGGTGTAATTATTCAGGCCTTTCTCACGTGAGCTGAACAGGCTAAAGCTGCTCAAGCTCCCAGAGTGGGAAAAGCAGGCACATACCCACAACACGATGAGACAGGACAGGGACTGAATGGGGCAGGGACCAAGAGAGGCTGAGACATGAAGCACAGAGCAGTTCCAGCAGGCACAGGCTCATAGAACAGAGATCTGGCTACAACCCCTTCATTTAGTAAAAGCTATTCCTCTGCTGCTTATTAAACTGATTAGAATTGATTGCTTTTTAACAAAGTCATTGCTTTGATCTTAGGTTCAATACAAAGGAAATAAAATAGCAAAATTGTTATTATGAGATAAAATAAAAGATTGGAGCTCAGTGAAAATCTAAAGGCTTCTTTCTCCTGGTGTTTAGTTAGGGCTGGTTTCAAACAGAAGTTCCTACATAAACAGTATATTGAGAGTCAATAAGATAGTCAGTGTATCTATTTAAATAATGAATTTAAATAATCTTAATTCCGCAATCTCCAGGTCCTCAAGCTGTGTTTACAAGGTGTCACTGAAGAGCAGAGAATGAGGGCTCCTTGTTTCCTGTTGTAAGGAGTATGAGAACCAGCAATCCCCAACCTTAGACAGGACTTGGACACAGCTGTGCACCCTCATGGCCTTTCTCTGCCCTTATTCACCCTGCCCTCTCTGTGGCAGCCACACTAGGGTTCTCCACTGCAGGATTATTGGGGTATTGCCATGAGTTATTTGGCATAAAAGCATTTCCTTGAGTGGTGAGAACTAAATCTTTGACATCTGAGAACAGCATCTAGTGCTTAAATCAGAACAAGATTTAATACAGTCTTTTTAAGATACAAGTAAAATTGAATATATTATACTTATATATACAATATATATAAGTAATATTGGAATATATTATATTACATAAAAATATGTAAGGTGTACATGGTTAGACAAGGTGGACAACATTGTCACAGGCTTAATGTTTTAGAGGAAATTCTGATCTCTAGAGGCTTCACTCTGCCGTCTGATATATAATTACTGTTGCAGCCTAAGGAACAGTAAACAACATCCACAAGCTTTATGTGTATGTGCCAAAGCAATTTTCGATCTACTGAAACTTGCAGACCAATAACAGAGGTTTTCAACCAAGTCAGAGATGGAGAGGATGGAAAAGAAATATTACTATCATTTGAATCAAATCTGTGTTTCCACAAGACAGCTATAAGTCTTACTTTCTCAGTATCAACTAAAGATGCAGTGGGTCTAAGTTACCTTCAAGGAAGGTACAGCCAAACAAAATAAATATAAGGAAAGTATTTCAGCTGTGAAGTTTCAATTCCAGCTTATTTCTGTCTTTCAAGATAATTGAACTTAAACAAAAGTTTAATTCACCAAGTTAATGACGCAGAGGATTTGCTTTTCTCTGAAATTAGAAGAGAACAGAACTTTGAGCTAACCATCTGGAAGGAGGGTGTTTGCTTGTGTAGGAACACATGTACCTGATCAGAGTCAAGCAAAAGAGCACAATCACCTCAGAACAGGTATAAAGACCATCAGGACAGTTTAGGATGTAGGAAAGATGACTTGATTCGTTGGGAAAAATTACTCAACACTGCGCATTCCCGGCAAGACAGACTGAAAGCCTGAGAACATAGCCATACTCAAAAGCTGAAAACAAAGTTTTCAGTAAGATGTAGAACTGCTGAAAAAGAACAACTGCAGAGATGAACCAGCTGCTTGGGCCTATCTCATCAATCACCAGGGACTGAAAAGTAATGTTTTTTGCACTGGTTTTCACCCAGTCTTTCTAGGTTTATAGATACAGAGAGCCATTGCTGCTGAAAGAACAGAGAACTCAAAACTTTAAAATATATTCTATGACATTTTTTAGTATCTGAATAATTTATAACTTCTAAAAAGACAATTTGAAGAATTAATCTGATGAGGCTGTAAGTAGCACCTGGAACTCTGATTGTTTTCTCTAGCAGCATTTCCAGCAGTGCTAGCTGCTCTTCT
The DNA here is from genome assembly GCA_013396875.1 of Vireo altiloquus. NCBI lineage: Eukaryota > Metazoa > Chordata > Aves > Passeriformes > Vireonidae > Vireo > Vireo altiloquus. The sequence goes on from VZRF01004288.1 coordinate 381,804, forward strand.
GTCCAACACTTCATGATTCAGAGGAAAGTCACAGAAAATAGACACTTATTACTCCAAATAATGGTCTACAATTAAGAACTAAACCAGACTGAAGAATTTGGAACCAAGGCAGGAAGAAATTTAAAAAATCACCTGAAAAACCCAAACAAGCCTTTCAGGTAGAACATGACCACATCCTTGCCAGACTTGGCTTCACATCTGATCAAAGATGAAACTGAGATCGTAAAAGCCCATACTGTAAAGCTTCACAGAAACTCATGATTTATATCCTTAAAGGACTACTGCTGGGTTTGTCTGTCTGGAGAGGAAAACAGCCACATATAGCTGCTCTGCAGGAAGAACATATCCAGTTTAACTCTCCCACATACAATACAGCTTTTTCCCAAACCAAGTGCTTCTATATATGTGATTGTGAGTAAATGCTATAATCCATTGAGCTAATTAAGTAGAGGTATTTCCCATTATAGCCATGGCAAAAGTAGTTTATTAGCATACTTTGTCTCCAGGGGAGGTTTAGACTGAACATTCAGAAGCATTTATTTACAAGACAATGGTCAAACATTGAAACAGACTTCCTAGAGAGGGATCGATGCCTCCAGTCAGTGTTTAAGAAGCATTGTGACAGTTCCCTTATTAACATGCCATGAAGTGGTCAAACAGTTGGACTAGATGATCATTGGAGTTCCTTTCCAATTGAAATAATTTTATTCTATGTTTTATTTTCCAGGAGTGATGGTAATACAAGAAAAATTTGCCTTTTCTCCGTGAGAAAACAATTGATCAGATAGTGCCCACAATACAGAAACGAAGCAAGATTAGCAATGTCTTGTTAGGATTATGAAGAATACAAGCCTCTTGACTTTTTAAAAAGGGGTTTGGATTAGCACAGGAAAAGAGGACTTGAGGGAATGCTAAGAATGCTGTTAGGTCTCTGTAGAAGTTTGTCTCAGATTTGTTTAGCTCAGACGTGCAGTCTCCAACCTGCCCCTGTGCAATGTGCAAAGTTAGAGGATACAACACACTAATGTTTCTGCTTTCTAGAGGCCTTTTTTAAAAATTAGGATCAATCACAAAGTAGACAAATTCAATACTTTGACCTGAGAGCTAAATCCAAAGGGGACATGAATTTGTCAGAACCTGAGAGAGCTCCCAGTTCTGGGTAGGGTGTTTGGGGCACCCCAGGGAATGCCACAGGGCAGTAGAAAGGAGAGCTGGATTCACTGGAAATGGGCACACCAAGCAAAGAGCTGCCTGAGCCAAGCCAACAGGGAAGGCCACCAAGGAGCACATGCAGTTGTGTCTGCTTAGAAATGTCAGCTGTGAGCCCATTTCTGAAAGTGGCTGTTTAAAGGCAGAGAGAAACAGGTCCAGCTAACAGTTAGATAATTCCAGATCATCACTTTTGGCTGACTTGGAGCAAGGAATTGAACTCGTGATGCAAGCCTTCATGATCCATTTGAGCTCTGGAGACCTGCTGCATGCCAAAGATACTTTAGGAAATTCTAGTCCCTAGAAGACAGAGTCCTTTTTCACCAAATTATTTCCCTGCACTACTCACTCTTAAACTAAAGACTGACATCCTTGAATTCCCCAGAGACAAAAAGGGAGTCCAACTCTTTGATCTCCCAGATCCTGATTCCTACTCCATGGGCTGTCTATACATTTCTTCCAACAACATATGCACATTAAACAGTTGGTCAGGACAGTAGCCAGCCCCAGCTTGTCAAGTCAGTGCACCACTTACTCTTCCCTCCTCCCTCTGTTCCAGCAACTCTTAATCTTTTTTTTCCAGTTCACAGCTATAATAGGGAAGGAAGAAAGCCAGAGCAGTACACAGCCAACAGGGCAGGGTGGTAAAAATTTGACTCCTTTCAGGCAGAGAAAGGGGCTGAAAATGTGTAATAGGCAAACACTCCACACAAGAGCAGTTATTTTGGAAGTAACATGTTCTGTATCAGTATTTTAAATGTGCTTCAAGGATGCTGCCTCTGGTGGGTTAGCCCTGGCTGACAGTCAAACTCCCACCCAGCTGCTCATTCTCCACCCTCACACACCCATTAGGATAGGGTAGAAAATAGGAAAGAAACCCAGGAACAAGGAAGTTCATGTGTTGAGATAAAGACAGGGAGATCAATTAGCAATTACTGTATTTGGCAAAACAGATTCCACTCAGGATAAGAAATGGAAAATGGGCACAATAATTGTCAGGAGGCTGAGACAGTTGGTGTTGTTTAACCTGGAGAGACCTCATTGCAGTTTTTTATAAAGGGGGCTTATACAAGAGATGGAGAAATGGTTTTTTATCAGAGCCTGTAGTGACAGGATAAGGGGCAACAGTTTTAAAATATAAGAGTTTAGATTTAGATTAGCTATAAGAAAAAAATTATTTATGATGAAGGTGGTGAGACACTGGAACATGTTGCCTGGAGAACTTTTGGATGCCCCATTCCTGGAGGTGTTCAAGGCCAGTTTGGAAATGGCTTTAAGCAACTGACCTAGTGCAAAGCTGTCCCTGCCCTATATGACTCTGTAGTTAAAGTGCTTTGTCATCAGTGAATGTTTGTCTAAATGCAATAAAACTTCAGGCCATGGCATTTGCTATCCCAGCAAAGGTTAGGGCAGAAATTCTTGGCAGGTGAGGCTCAAAAATGGTGGCAGAACTGAGGCTGGAAGAGTAGCTGAGTTTTGCTTGGCCTCATGTAGAGCACCCTGCACTGGTGGAAGGGAACCAGAGCACCCATCAAACTCCCTGCTCCTGCCCGGGGCCTCCACACTGGGAAGCTGCAGTGCTGGACCAGGAGGCTTTGGTAGAATGTTTGAGCTACAGAAGGACCATGTCTGCACTCCATACATAACCCCAGTGTCCTGTGGAAACCTCTGCTTCTTACAGTCCTTCCTGAGAGCTTGGAAAGCTTTGTGGCTGTTCGTAAAACCTAAAGAGGAAGATGTGAATGAGCAAAAGTCTTAACTAAAAATCAAACTTCATCCTTCTTTGTGGGTGAAATGGAAAGCTATTACTTTCTGTGCTCCTGGAACATGTATTTCAGAAAAGATCTGAATTGTCTTAAAGGCTTGCAAATAAATTGCTCAATTTCAGGTTTTATTATAGTCCTGAGGGTCAGTAGGAAGCTACTAAAATATGTGAGTAATGCTGATTAAACCTAGTGAGTAAACCAAGAGGAATTCAGAGTCCAAATGAATGTCACATAAATACTACTTTCAGTTTCATAAAACAAGCAGAAGAAGGGCATTGGCTTCTGTTTGGACATTATGGCCCATATTCAGAGGGAATGAACTGCTGCTGTATCTAGACAATGAAGAATGCAGGGCACTTCAGGGTGCTCTGCTGAGCCTGCCACTGGGCCGACTGTAAACCCGTGCAGAGTCAGCTGACAGAGGATACTTGGCACAGGAATACATGTGTCATTCAGTTTATCTCCTACAGCCCTTCCCACCTGGATCCCTTTAGAGGAATGCCACACACAAGGAGAAGGGGAGGACAAGCAGGCCGTTGCAAAACAAGAACAAAGAAAAGGCTTGCTTAGCCTGTGGGCAAACAACCATATCCCCAAATTATAATCTAACTTCTTCTCACCAGTGGATCTTTTCTGCAAATATGATCACCCACGGTCATATATTGGAGACAAGGAAATAGAGTTCAAAAAGTTAAATGAGTTACAGAAGGACCTTTTTGGCTGCCCAGCATTGCAGTATTAACATTCAATGAGCTGCTAACTCTTCATTCATTAGTTGATAACACCCTTCATAATTTCCAGCTGTTAGAGCCTACAGATAGTGGCTCACTGAAAATTCCAGACTCATGTCTCCTGGTGTGCCTTAGGAAATGCAGCCACTGAGTTTTGGTACAGGTTGTGATCTACAGATGCCATGTCTAGCTTAGTTGTAAAACCTGTCACCTCAGATTTGCTGTTAACACACTGCACACACAAACTCCCAGCTCTTGACAGCGTTACCAGGTACACCACAGCTTAGTGCACGAGCCTGACTTCAGCAGCTGTTTTCGAAACATTGAAAGTTTGAAGCATTACACTATTTTGTCCCTTCTGCTTTTATTGCACCAATTATTTCTAAGTTCTAAAAATAACAATAGAAAACAGTAATCACTTGTTGCTAGTCAGCAACTACAATTATAAGGAGCACAAACCACAGAATTTAGAGGACATATCTGACCAAAAAGTACTTCCCGTTTTCTATTTCTGAGGGAAAAAAGCCTGCATGAAGGAAAATTATCAGAAATAACTGTCACTTTTTTTGTAATTCTGACAGATTCAGAAATAACTCTCTTTTTTTGTGATTCTGACAGATTCTGATATCTGATAGATAAATTCACATCTGTTATCAAGTTCATTCACCCTAGCTTTGTTCTAGTAGTCAGTGCCAAACCTCAAAGAGGTATCAAATGTGCAGAAGTTCCCTGTGGGCACAACTTCTGCTGCATTTAACTCTGGTACTAAATAGCATTGCGGGGAAAAAGGAAGAAAAAAGCCAAAACAGGCTTAGTCTGTCAACTTTCCCCAGAAGCCCCAGGCCAAGGGGGAGAGTCATTCATCCATGTGTAGTTATCTACCTGATTTCAGGGTGTGCTTTATTTACTAGGATTTAAAGATCTTTTAGAAACCTAAAATGTGACACCTAAATAATGTGACTTTTGCCCTAGACTATTGGCTGCTGACCTAACAAACAGAATAGATAAATCCCAAAAGATAGAGGCTGTTTCAACCTTTTCAGGGCAACACTTCGTGGCTGCACTATCAGCTTTCCTAAATCCCAAAATGACATTACTTTTGGCCCGAAAAAGAGCCTTTTGCCAGTGCCTCTGGTGTTGCAGATGTGTCTTCCCCATTTTTCCTAAATGCCAGGAGGTCTCTCAGATCCAGGTCTTGCAGTCAGCACTCCTGTCATTTGCCCTTCTCACACAGAGGCACCTGGCTCCAGACCTCCAGCCTCCCTGCCTATGGCTGTGCTCCTAAACAACAACAGGACCAAGACTGGGGCCAAGTAAACCACAGTGAGTCATAGAATCAGAATGGTTTGGGTTGGAAGGGACCTTAAAAGTCATCTCATTCCTTCTCTCCTGCCATGGGCCCCACCTTCCGCTAGACCAGGTTGTTCAAAGCTACATCCAACCTGACCTTGAACGCTTTCAGGGCTGGGGCATCCACAGCTTCTCTGGGCAAACAGTGCCAGTGCCTCACCACCCCCACAGTAAAGAATATCTTCCTAATGTCTAATCCAAACCCACCCCCCTTCAGTTTGAAGCCATTCCCCCTCTGTCCTGTCACTACATGTCCTAATAAAAAGTCCCTCTCCACCGTTCTTAGCCCCATTAGAAGGTGCCTTCTTCAGGCTGAACAACCTCAATTCTCTCAGCCTGTCTGCATAGGAGAGGTGTTTCAGCCTTCTGCTCATCTTCACATCCACGTTGTGTAGACCTGGCTGTAAATGTGCAGCCTTTGTAATGCTTTGTATCCTTAAAAATTGGGACAGGGGATGGTGTTTAATTCAAAATACCTGAAATAAAATGACTTAAACACATTATGTGATTTCAGCAGAGTGATAATTTTATAGCAAGTGCAGGTGAAATATCTGTGCCATGCAGCAGGACATAAGGACATAGAGGAGTGCTAAAGGCTTGCTGGAGCCTGTCAGGGGACAGAGGAGGGGCCAGGCGCTGCACAGTGTTTTCCATCCTGCCTGTGAGGGATGGTCTCTGGAGCACCATCTTCCCTTAGCCATGACAACTGCCAACTGGCATAGCCCAGCCACAGAAGGCAGTAACTTGCCAAATAAGTGACATGGATAATTCCTGTCCACTGCTTAAGCTCACTACCAGATGTTGGTTTATTTAGCTATATGGACACAGAGTCTTATACCCAAACACCCTCCCAGAAAAGGAATGTATGTCAGCAAAATAGGGACTAACTCTAAAAGTGCAGATAACCTTTTAACTCCAAGAGCCCAAATCTTACAGATATTTTTGCCCTTTCTTCCTCCCTCAACTTCCTATCAGCAAAACGCAAATAATAACAAATCAGGGATGAAGCAATCAATTCACTGCAGTCCACAGAGCATGGAGAGGGCAATAAGCACTAGAAAAAGCCTGTCCAGAAAACAGCAGTTCTGCTTTCAGAGGGGACTCAATGAGCACACAGGAAATCCTGCTGCAAACCATACTGTGAATAACAAGAGCAGCCTCCAGCACGTGAGACTGGGCCCTGTGCTCTGCAATGCTGTTTTTAACTCCACTACAGATGGACAAAGGGCAAGGGGCTGTAACCTGGATTCATCCCACCACACTTCTGTATTCAGACATGTAACTTTAGTCAAACAAGTTAGAAGCTCTGCCACCCCTGGATTCTACTGCTAATAGAGAGAAATGAGATACAATTTTGTAAGATCCCCCTAAAACCTCAGTTATCTATAGTGGAGAAGGATGAATCTACGAGTGAGTGGTTGATTTTGCAGTAGAAATTATCTCTTCAGGATGTTTTCTGAGAAGGGCCATAACTGAATTATGCAGAGCCATCAGCATGCTGTACATAAATGCACCAGTGTATATGGCCCTGTAAAGAAATAAGGCTACAGAGAGGTTGTTTCAAAAATTTTTTTAATTGATCAGATTATTTTTTCCAGGCAATATTTAAAAGATAATCAGAGAAAAGGAAGTGAAATTTTCTTATACAGTCACAATTTTTTGTAATTTGAAGAACTATTGGCAATTGTAGGCAAGTAAGGCATTTATAAAACCCAACACTCTTTCTTTGATAAAAAAAAAGAAAAAGTTACTGAATAGCTTTTGCAAAAAGTTTTGAGCAGTCCTTTACTTAGGACCACAAAGCAGAGCTAAGTAGGTTGCTCTGTTGCAGGTCGGCACAGATTCCTTCACCTGGCGTCACTTATAAAAAGACCAAAAGAGAGTATTTGTATTAACAGTGAATAATACATGTGGATGTTCCCTGTCATCTTTTTGATACTGTTCATACAGAAAGGTTTCCAGAAAACAACAGAAATCTTTTCAGATGCCATCTCCACTGAACTGGGGCACTGAGGAGCTAATGGCTGTGAGAATGATCAGGGAGGCAGAGCAGTGCTTTGAGTGTGAAGGCTTTTTACATTTTTCTTTTTCTCCAAATGTTCTCAACAGCTTTGTGGTGCATTAAAGAGGTGATTTACACAATATGATGTGGGAAGAAGAATAAAACAATTACTTCAGTTATCATAAACAAGCTATCATTTGTTAGGAAAAATATTTACCTACTAAATTTGTTTCAAAATATATGTAGATGTCTTCAGGGTGTTTGTTAGAGGATCTGTTGATCTATGCGAAGATCAGATGCAGAAAATGTCCTTTTTTGAGATCAGCAATACAAGACCTTCATCACTGGCGACATCACAGCTCAACAAAGACAGGATTGTTTGTTGGGATACCGTAAGCTAAATGTGTCCTTTCACTCTAAGTCACATAATACAAACATTAAATAGCTCACTAAAGAGAGAAGCTGACTCCATGGCTCTCTTACTGACTTCCTCTAGACTAGATTGAGGCTGTCAAAACAGTGCCCATGCACAGCTCCAGGAACACAAAGACACCACAAACATGTTCCAAGAAGCAGGTACATGTTGTCTCTGCATGGAGAAATAAATCTTCAGGTAGTGTTGAGAAGACACTCAACATTAACTCTGTGTGCTGTTAATGCCCAGGGTGCAAGCCCTGCAGAGAGAAATTGCCTGCAGAGGGGCCCCAGAGAAATCTAGCCAGGGTAAATGTGCCACCAAGCCAAGCTGGGGGCTGCTTTAACACTTGCCAGGAGAAAATCAACACCCTGGGAATCACAAAGCTGTGCTGGGCTCTCTTTATGCATGTTAGATCCCTGAACCAAGTACAACACAGCCTGACACCCGGGCTTTAGGTTTTCATCCTCCCAGGCAGCCTGCTTGCCTTTGGTACTTGCAGCACCAGCTATATACAGCACAGGAGAAGCGCTCTGGTTACATGCAAAGCTGCCACATGCCAGGAACTACCAAGTCAAAAATATTCTGTGAAAAAGCAGCAGCTTTCAGAAACGCTGGAGGAAGGTCATTTGCAGCATGACTACAGTCTACATTCCATTAGATTTGAGGCCGCAGACCAGCTGCAGTGCTGAGTACAAAGACTGAGGCTGGCCAGAAATTTTATTCCTAAACTTATTCAACAGAGAATATACACTTTATATGAAAGATTTATATGATCTGAAGAGAAACTAGAGCATGTTTTAGCGAAATACTTTTCTGAGTAAAACTTTCTTTAAAAGCTATGTCTTTCTTTTGGAAAGCAAAAATATAGATAAACTTGGCTAAGGTGAAAAACTGAGTTTCCTGGAGTTCACCTCCTGAGAATGGGAAAAAAAACCCACTGGTTTCTATGAATTTTATTTTTAATTAGCATTTTCCATGTAGAGAAAAGCAGATTTCACCATGTCCGAGTTGGCATTCGCTTACCCAGCAGCCTGGTCCTGTTTTCCCCAGTATAGCCCCTCTTTATCTTTGCCTTCCACAGCTCAAGTTGTCACATAAACTTGTAGAGAGTAGAGACCAGTAAGAGACTTAAGTGGGGGCTTTCCTCTGAGAAGCCATGTGTGACCAAAAGTAATACTGAAAATAGCAAGAATAATGGGGAAAGAAGGACTTACCAAAGTACTTGCTTTGGCCCACATTTCTTCCATGCCTCTCTGTTATCAAGAATCACCATGCTAAACTTTCCTAGGCCATGTATCTATTTGCAGCTAGAAACATTGCAGGTTCCTGGTGCATACATCTAACTTCCATTTCTATAATTACCATTTTCAGGATCTGTGAAGGCATTCTGGCACAGCTTCAGCTCTCAAAAGTGTAAGTACAGGGAACACTTCAAGTTTTTTTTTCAAGGATTCAAACAGTGAAAGCTGTATTAAATAGGAAGGATTTAAAATTCTGCAGCAGTTGAAAATATGCAGAAAGTTAAAAAGTGCCAATGGAGCTAAATATTGTTCAGATGACATAACACATGTACAGCAGTTTACCTAGTTTGGAAAAATATACTCTGATTTTGTGAAACAATATAATAACATACAGCATGACTTCTTTCCCTATGTTTCATGGGGCTGAGTAAGCAGATAGCTTTTGAAACACTACACAAATCTCATGATCTTTCAAGTGGTCATTCTTTCAGCAGCATCTTCAGTACCACATCCTGACTGAGGTCACGTCCCCAGGGACATGCTCTTCCTTGCTCTTTCTTCAGAAAAGCATCTTCCATCTGATACTAAACTGTAAAAGAAAAAGTGAGAACTTTCTCTGTGGCACTAGTGAAGAGGAAAAACACTTGCTCATGACCTGGGTCTTGAAAAATTAAACCAGATGACTCCTATAAGACAAGTCCTCTCCCTTGGGAGCAGGGTGAAACACATGCAGGGTTAAAGGCTGTTCCTGCTGCAGGCATCTTGGGTTAGACCCTTGATATTGTAGATTACCCTTGGGCAACAATACTGAGCAGGGATAAAGCCCTGAAGCACAGCATCAGTAGTAACATTTGGTACTACTTTCCCCACAGAATTCATTACACAAGGTCCAAGATAAATCTCAGCCCTGAACATATTAATGATCATTTTTTCAAAAAGATTTTATTATCCTGATTTTCCAAAGTCTGCATTTTTTTCAGTTGTGGCTTTCTGTAACATGGAACAGAGTGAAAAGCAAGACTATATCTTTCCATCATTTAGAGGATACCTACATCTTTGAATGTGCTTTCATTTAATTCTCATAGCTAGCACTACTACAAAAATTACCTAGCTTAGTATTGGGAAGGTGCTGTATCAGACTGCAAGGTGTTATTAAATCCACCCAATAGCAACAGTGAGATGAAACTCATCAGTTCCCAATTCACAGAGGCAGAACATCAGATGGAAACCAGCCAGCAAACATGAAAGCCCATTTAGGGTGATGAGGTTCCAGTTAAAGGATGTTGAGGCTCAGCAATGTTACAACCTGATTTATGCAGCCTCTCAGCACGTAACTGAAAAAGGTACATAGCATGCAGGGACTAGCAGGAGCTTTGGGGCACTAAAATAAATTTCCTTTACTCGATCATGTGAGAATCCGGAGACCATCCTGTGACTTACAAGCTATGACACAGCATTCATCACTGAAAAACAGCAAAAAATAACTCAAAGCAACAAAATCTGACTGAATCTGTATGTTTGAAAGTAATTGCACACACAAAGCACAGACTTGGAATAGCAAAGGTGAAAAAACAAAATCGCACATAGCTATTTATCCCCTAGATTACAGTCTCTCAGTTACAAATATTATTGATAAATATTTTGACAGCTCATCAGTATGATAGATTTCAAAGGGGAGACAGCAAGTGCCTGTCATAAATATCAGATCAGCCAGGGCCCACAAACAAGGCAGCAGAGTCAGCAAGTGATACCATGGGAAGCTCATGGGCCAACTTCAGCACTTTATGACAGCAGTGGCAGTGCTAAGAGATTTCAGCTGTTGATTTCCACAGCCACAAGATCAGAAGTCCCTTGGAAGATCTGTACTGGGAACATTGCTCTAACCTTCCTTCCCCTTCTCTCTTTTTCTGATGGAGAAAAAAAGAATGAAAAGAGTTAAAAAAAAAATTCAAGCAGATCCAGAGTGGTGGCTGGTGATGAGAACCTGCCGACAGTGAAGAGATTAAAGACATCTATTAAACAGAAGAGGAGGATAACAGAGAAGTAAAAAGAAGTTTGAGGTGTAAAAATCCGCATGTCTCTATATTTATATAGATGATATTAGTAAGATCTAAAAGGAAAGAGCGGAAGCTGGAAAATCCTGCACACATTTCAGAATATGGCACATTCCCAAACATTATACTATGTGTGAGGTTTTGACACCTTTAGCATTTTCAGCAGGAAAGAAATTTGCTGTAAGTATTGGAATCAACTGAAGATCTAGTCAACTGACTAAGAGCAAATGACAGCTGGTTTTCTTGTCAAACATTATGTAAAACATTAACACATAGGTCTGCCATGTTAAATCCTCCCTTGGGGTACTTGGCCTCACATGTGTAAGCCTAAAGCAGCTTTTGCTGGAAGCAAATGAAGATAGCAAATCTATCCCACAGCTACATCCAAAAGCTAAAACACTAATGAGGCTCCAGCAGATGCTGAAATCAGCTACAGCAATCATCTGCCTTCTTGGCCCCTCTTCCACTCAGGATATGTTTTGGATGTAATGAATTTATGTGACTGGGAAAAGGTGGCAGGAAAAGCTCAGGGCACTTGTTTGTAGCAGCTCAAGTTTTCTGAAGGAAGAGTGCTGCTACACTGGGGATTCAGCAAGGAGAGCAGTATTGGGATGCCTCTCATCCTGCTCAGGTCTGGAGCTGACAGAGGGGAAAGAAGGAAAAGGGGTGGTGATCTCAGGTGCTCAGGAGCTGAGAACAGTGCTAGGAGACTCACTGCAGTGAAAGGAAGGAAGGTGAGAGGAATATTCCAGCTCATTTCTTGGAGCAGGAGGAAAATAGGTTAAAGCTAGGTATTGAGGGAGGGAACAGCAATGTGGTTTCCACATGTTCATAGGAAAACCGTGATCCCAGTCACCTCTGGAGGTACTGGGGAGGAGGGCACAGGTCCCTTCTGGGGAACACATATGAAGAGTCAGGATAACCTGCCCCAGACAACCCCCAGAAGACTGTGGGGTCTTTCTCCAGTTATTCCTTTGGGAAGCAGTGGGGGCCTTACCCTTATTTCTCCTCTCCTACAACAGTGTTTACTCAGGGCCACAAACACCAGAGCTAGAACAGAGTCTCACTCTCCTATTTGAAATCCCCATCTGAGACCATAACTGTCAGATTATTAACTTGCAGGTTTTTCATCAACAAATCTCGAACCATCCATTCTCAGTTCACTGATAAAACTGTGAATTGGTAAGAGACTTTCCTAAAGCCAGGGAGGAAGTGAGGAGACTGTGGATGAGCCCTATCTGGGGAGTGCCAGGCTCCTTCCTCTTCAGCTGGGGAGGAGGCCACAACTCAAGAAAAGAACACCCCCTCTTCCACTTCTGTTTTCAGGGCAGTTTGCATATCAGAAGTGACCAAATGTTGGAAGAGGAAATTAAGACCAAATTAAGCCTAAATTGATTTTGATATCAGTGATACACCTTTTGCAGTGAACTCATGCTACTGCTTTGCTGATTAAATATTTGAATGGAGAGGGACCAATTGGCAAGTGTCATGTTATTTGCATGTGAATACACTAGACCTTTTACTGCACCAAGAAAACAAATAATCAGACCCCCAAATTCATGTACCTTCCCTTTAGCATGAGCCACATTGTGTTGTTACATCAGCAATTGAAATATGACAGGGTGCTTGTGTTTATACTCAGAGAAGTCATATACAGATTCCATCTGTTCAACATTTGGAGCAAATTTGCAGTGATTACTCAGGCTGAAAATTGCTTTGGAGTTTTGTCTGTTGTTGCTTGATTTGAAATAAATCAGGGATGTGGTGCCTCACTTCTGAACACAGACACACATGTCAAAGTGACAGGACAGCAGATGAACTTTGGCTGTTCTGATTTGCAAGACATTCAGGGGCTGTTGACTCTCACATGATGGTTTTCTCAAGCACAGGCTTTGGGGAAATCCAGGAAGAACTAAAGCTGCTGCTGAGGTGAGGAATTAAGATCCTGGAGCTTTGCCTCTGCAAACTAAGAGTCATCTCCCCTTGGACAAAGTCCATCCCATGTCATGGGCTGTAGGACAGAGCCATCAATAGCTGATGTAACATCCCAGAGTTGCAGCTGCCCTGCTAAAAGCTGTTGCCCAGGAGTCTGATATCAGAGGTATCAGTTAAACTGAGGCCCAGCTATTTCAACTCATCAAGTCCAGACTTAGATCCAAGCTTTGAAGCAGCAGTCTCTTGCTGAACAGGACAGCCAAGACTCTGGATCTCAACAATATCAAGAAGAATTAAGAAACTTTGGAGTTTCCTACAGCTTTGCTGATTGGGCTCTAAGAGCACTAGAGAGATAAATTTCAAACTCAATCCTTGATATGACCAAAGAGGAAACGACAAAAGAAAAAAAAATATTTCAGTCATTCAAATGTCATTGAATATGCTCAGCTGCAACTTCAGGGAGAAATCAGAGGGAAGAATTTAGCTGATTGGATTTTGAACCAGAAACATCTCCCACTAAAGTGCCAGATGTTCAACAGTAGTCAAAAATAAGGGCTAAGCCCTACATCACCATTATCAATCCTTCAAAATCTTTGTCTGATGGGAGGCTTTTTACATGAAGGTAGGCTATTCTTCCAGCCCTGCCTAGCTTGTGAGATCAAGTGGAGTAAAGAAAAAGGACTGGCTACCCCAGCTAACAAATTAGTAAGATGAGAGAGTGAAAGCATGTGCTGCTCTGAGAATCAGGCTAACTATGTGGGTGGCAAAGAGATGGGAAATTGGTTGGAGGGAGTCAGTATGTATTAGCAGCCCCTGATCCTCTGAAAAACTTGTTGACAATGGTGCTGCAGCCAGGGAGCTTTGGAAGATGAACAGCTTGGCTGGTGGAAAAACCTGTTCTCTGGCCACCCACACCATGGAAACCAGCAAGCAGCTGGCTTCAGAGGGATAAAAGGTTATTTCTATGGGTGAAACAGACTCAACAATTAAGGGTAAAGTGGCAAAGTTAGGCATCAAGTGAGCCCTAGCGAACACCCGGTGACTGCAGCATGACTTGTGAGACACTGACACCATCTGTTTATGATTTATGCTGAACAGACTGCATATAGAAACAGATGGGAGGTGTCAGCTCTGATCAGAATTGTTATGCTGGTGATTCCACAGCACATTATATAGCCGACAGCCTTACTTTCCCACATACTTCTATAAAGAGCAAAGTGTTTATATTCATGTTAGGGAATCATTCTTGCTGAATCCCCCACTGGACAGAATCCTAAAGTTATACAGCTGGGACAGATCTTTATTATTGTATTGGATGTCACTTTGTCTCTTCAACATCCCTAAAAAAAAGGTCTCAAAGTATTTTTTTCAGGCTAGTTCTCGAGGTTAAGTCAGAAACTTGCTGGAACTGCCTTCAAGTTTGTTATGAAGTGACTCTCAGGCCCTGCTGTTCTTTAGCACTGCCATCCCTGCTATTTCAAGTCTCAGCTTTAGAAGGTTTCCTTTATGACTTCATGTAGTTGTAAAAGTTGAGTTTTCATGACTGTGGAAAAAGATACTAAATGTAATTCAGATTCAAAATAACAGAAATCTGTGTTGGGAGGAGAGTCCTGGACTGTCTAATCTCTCCCTTGAAGGAGGATCATTTCCAACACTGGAACAGGTCAATCATGGCTTTGTTGAGCTGGAGCTTGAAAACCTCCAGATTTAAAAGACTGCGTAACCTCCCTGGGCAGCATGTTCAGAAGTCAAAATCCAGGTATAAAAAACTAAACCCTGCATTCTCCAAGACTGATGTATGACTTTTAACACAAACACCTGGCATGGACACCTTCAAGATGATTTGTCTAATATAGATAATAGCCCATAAGGCACATTTTATGCATTATCACTGTCTGTGGACTTCATTATTAGGAGATTTGAATCAATAAATATTAGATCAAAATATCAAAAAAAGAATACTATAGGTGAAGACAACTGTTAAAAACTAAACTGATTCAAAGCTTAAATTTTGTAGGAGTGCAGAGGCTTTCTAATATTTCAAGTTAGCTAAACTTGAAAGATATGGTTATGAGAGACTTTCCATCAGTGCTTATAAGATTTTTTTTTTACCTGATTATCCAGAGGTGTTCTCTAAGCAACAGTGCATTCACAACTAATTTCAAATAATAGCAATAGCATTAATGATAATGATGATAATAATAATAATTAACTATGCCGTGAAATGACCAGACCACAAAACTACTGTGAGAAACCACAATGAGCCACCAATGAGTGGTGTGGTGCCATGCCTGGTCTGCCACTGCTTTCCCAGTTTCTGATGTGGGTACAAATGTCAGAGTGATGTGGGGCAGAACATAAGGCCCCATGTCTACTCACACACAAATCTGGGGTAGCCCTACCACAACCAGAGGCTCTGAATTTATGTAAAACGGGTTCAAGAGTGAGACCAGAATGACAAGACCTGTCATCTCACTTCCAGTGATCACTGAGAATGTAAAATGTCTGTGTCTGTGGCTATCAACATCTTAAACTCTGTGCAACTTTTTGCCAGTCAGAATAGAACAGCTGTCACTGATTCCAAGGGACTCGAGCTGATTGACATCAGCAGGGTGCTGTTCACTATATTTTTAAGCATGAATGTATGTCTCAGACCCTCAAAGCACAGGTAAGTAAAATGACACAGATATGGATTGTGTAGCATAGAAAAATCTGGCCACCTTTCCCTGGAAGCAAGGCGATCCTGCCAATGTTGCTCCAGGGCACAGCACCACTGGTGTTTAGCTGCAAGTCCCACTGCTACTGCTAAAGCAGGCACCTGAGCTGCTGGCTAGCTGAGTGGCAATCAAGAATAAAAAGCAGCAGATGGCACAGCAAGTGGTTATAGAAACAAACCAAAAAACCTTTTTACTTCTTCCTTAAACCAATCAAGTTTCTGAAACTATAGCAAAATGGGGCACTGCACTGAGCTGGCACATCCTTCCTGGATGTTGTGTCCTGGGGGAGTGCTGCAGGGGGAGTCTCCTATGCTGTATGTACCAGCCACTGCACTTCCAGGACATCAGCAGACACAGGGATTGTTTTAGGGATTGTTTGTAATTATATAGCTAAGGAAGAGTGGATTAAGAAGCAGCTATGTTTAGGCTGAAGGAGTTTTTCACCAATTTCCTCAGGCCCTGGAGAAAAAAAGCACTGTAATTCCCACATATGTGGCTCCTCACAGTCTGTCCTGCCTTACCTACCTGGCATTATCAGAACTGATCCTGAAAATCACCTGCCAGATCAATTGCATTAACTTCCCAGGGCAAGATCCAATTTTGCTCGGTAAAGATGCAGAACCCAGCTGGCCTGAAGGCAGACAGGTATGATGGAAGCACAGGGTCTGGCAAGGAGGACACTCAGTAAATTCTCTAGGAGATGCTGCTTCCTCATTAGTCAGCACAGTGAATGGCTTGCAACTAGGGACAGAGCCATGGGAAGAAGCTACTGGCAGAGAAAGTTTCCCCATGCGTTTAGGGCAGAGGATAGAGGCTGTGACCTTTGGAAAGATGCCCTCCCTCTGTCCTGCTTCTGTGCTTGGTGCTGCTGCTAGACTGATTTCCTTCTGCTCAGCCACAAGACTCCTTGTGCTGGCAGGCTTGGAAAAGAGTCGGGTTCAGTGCTCTCACTGGACAGAGCTGGGGTGTGGGGTTATGGTAGCAC
This sequence comes from Vireo altiloquus, assembly GCA_013396875.1. NCBI lineage: Eukaryota > Metazoa > Chordata > Aves > Passeriformes > Vireonidae > Vireo > Vireo altiloquus. The sequence goes on from VZRF01004288.1 coordinate 398,212, forward strand.
ACCCAGTTTGTTCAGGGAGCAAAGCAAGGTGCCCTTTCTCCAGCATCATTCAGTTCCCTCAGCGCAGCTTCACAGGGCCTATACACAGGCATGTAGGTACAGCACAGTCCCTGGACACCTGACACAAGGACAGCCAGCATTACACTGCAAGAATTTTTCCCAACCTCATCTACAGGCATCTTGCAGGCAGGTCAGCAGAGTGGGAGCCCAACTAGGAAAGATTTCAGACTTGGCCAAGTGTTCAAGTAGAGGGGAAATGCTTTCATTTCTTAACTTTCCCTTGAAATAATGCACACGATCTGTTCTGGGAACACCCACCCAGCGAAAATCCCTCTGGAGACTGCCTGCCAAAGCCTGTGAAAATCCCTTCTGGGAGCCGTGTCCGCTATTTCAGACACAGCTTGTTCATAGGAACATAAATCTGCTGTCCTCACTGATGAAGATTATTCAAGCTGGATTTAATGTGCCTAGGCACATCTTTCTTAACTTAGCTCAGATAACCACCTGCTACTTCACGTGCATTTGTTGCTCAGTACAGATCTCTGAGAGAGTCCCCCCTGCTGCCTACAGCTGCCTTGGGCTGCACACTCACCTTTTCCCCACCACCTGGCACAGTCTAAGCATAACCAGTGCTGGGAGGAAGTCACTGACCTCTGCTCTGCCCAAATATTTTACCTTAGGATTCTCTTCTACTGCAGCATTTTGCCAACATGTCAAATCTGGAGCAGAGGATACCTGGTGTGTAGGAAAGAAAGTAACAGAGTGTAGTACAACTCCCTAAAAACATAATAGACATTATATTTATGGAAACTTAACATCTGTAAAAAGCTCCCTATCTATACAATTTACAAGAGAATGGGTTTCTTTACTGAACCTCTGACTGGAAAACCATATGGGAGATGTTTTGCCACTAAAATTTCATTTGGGGGTCAAAAACACTGAAGGAGGATTTTGAATTCTATAGGTGATCTCTCTCCATTACAGTAATTCCTGTAGTAAAGAAGGGAGGTAGGGAGAGCAGGAATAAACCACATATTTCAGCACTTCTGCTGGCAACTTGTTGAATTGTTTAAAATCAAAGGAATCCCCACATTTTTTTGGGACGTCAGAACATTGGCACACAGAGACCTTTGTAAAATTTGGCATAAGACAACACTTTTTTTACCCACGAGTAGTTTGTACTGCCAGCCACTCGAAGCACACTTCCATCTCAACATGCTGCTGGCACCAACTCCACCTGCTGGAAACAACCTCACGTCCCTCACTTGGATTCAAGTTCTCTGAATGCAATTGTTATTTTTGAAAACTTGACTCTGCTAACAACCGTGGTGATTTCTCAGTATTAAAACCTCCAGAATCAACAAGTGCTTGGTGCTTTCATATCTTTCTGAATTAACTGATCAGAAGTCAATCCTCATTCTAATGCAAGGGTTTAACTCTGTCCGTGTTCCTTATAATTCACCCCTTTATCCATGTATATCAGAAAATTAAATGTAAGAAACAAAGTTTATCCTGTGCTTTCATTTTTTAGGTAATTTACACACAATCAATTCAAACTGATTTAGTTTATCTAGTTTGATATAAAGTAGATGAAAAAACCACAATGAAAGATTATTTGTGTCTCTCAGCCAAGGCTCCTGGAACACATTACAGGCATTAAGCATCACACTTCATGTTCCCAGATCCCTCCTAAGGGATGACTGGATACCCACCATCATCTTATGTACACATACTCAGAACAGAGGATTTCACATTGCTGGTTCAGTTCTGAGTCCACTATTTATAAGGCTCAGAACTTTGAGTTGAAGCAAGCTTTCATAAGACTTTCACCTTCAATTTAAAATTCTGCCCAGTGGGGAAACTACCCTGTCAGCTGCTGTTGCACTCAGTTGTTAATTACCTGCACCGTTAATGCTTTGCTTCTTACCTCCAGTGTCATTTCATTTCCTAGAGATGATGGGCTTTTATCATCCCTTTGGCTACCAAGCAAAGCACACTCTATTAGTCTAAGTGTCACAATCTGGATGTTTATCAGCTGAATAAATTATTGTTTAACCTTTCCTTTAAGCCAGTCATATTTTTATTACTCTTGCATTCCTATTTTCCAACTGATAAAGAGGAAAGAGAAATATAGTTGATATCTACACAAGGCAATAAAGTCAAGGATACCTTCTTGCAGGATCTTGATACTTAAACCTCTGTCCCTGATGCTTTTCTCTAACTGACATTTCTGCTTCTCTCCTAATACTATCTAACAGCAGCATGTGCTGGAAAATCCAAGCATACTGATTGCAAGGTGGCAGAATACATGCATTATAAAAACAGTATTTTCAAGAGCTAGAGATCTCTTCGCTCAGATGAACTTATACAAATCCTGGGATTCAAGGGATAGGAAATCGTCATTATGAGTTTTACTGAATATTATGGTCAATTCAAAATTAATTATTTCCAAAAAGTTTGATTAATTTAATCTGGGAACCAGCAGTAACATCTGGATTTTTTTTTAATCACCCTGTGTGCTAAATCCACAATTTTCTAGGTTTCCTACACATTTGTAAAATCAAACACATTCAATTCTTGGAAATATCTGGAAAATATCTAACTTTATTTTTTTCAGAACTTTTCAAAATAATCAAAATGAACAGTCAATGTTCAGATATGCCCAGATATAAACAGTCACAGGAAAGTTCATGTAATGCTGAGTTCACTATATTGCTGGCATTTTCCCCAGTAATTCAGTAATTTTATTATCCTAGCATACTTTTTTTGCAATAGGCAAATTAAACTCATACTTTCTGAAGATACATCAAAACACCTTCATTAGAATTCTGTATGATTCAAAGTTTTTGTCAAGAGTATGTATCACTGGAGTAGCTATGATGGTCTAATAACACCAGAGATAAAATTTGTTGGCAAAACCATAATCTGTTATTATAAAANTCTGGTAAAAGAGTCGCTTTCTTTTCTACCAAATTTTAAAAATGTCTTGAGTCAATTTTGGATCATTTAAATATCACAGGTTTACTTTGCTGTAGCAAAAAAAGGTAGTTGCAAACATAATCCTCAGAGCAGTTTTACTTCTATTTACATCAAACACAGCCTTCAAAATGACATGGAAGTTCCTCTAATCTTATACTATTCTCAGTGTAATTTTTCCTAGAAGACAGAGGCTGTAAATTTGACTCAGTACTAGGAATGATTATCTACAGTTGTAGTGCTCTTTCATCAACAGTCAAGATGTCATCCATTTACTATGTGAGTGGAACAACTAGCTTTTTTTTTTTTAATTAAAAAAATACCCAAAAAACCAAAAACCAGAAATCTTCCAAGAAGAGCTTTAAAAAATAAATTTCCTTTTGATTAGTCTGTCACTTCTGGAAAGGCATTTAATCATTATCAAAGTGTGTCAGTTGATCATCTCAGATGTGGCAATCAAGCGCAGGCACAACTTTGATGCAATGCCTCATATGCACAGCAAAACATATTTCTGAAGTTTGTTCCAAAAATTGAAGTCTTCAGCCTTCTGCAGGAGCTGAACTGCTGTGTAAGCTCAGAAGGACACAAAGACTCAGCTGAAAATGCACTTGAGAGCTTCAGTGAGCTTCCTCAGGTTTTACCACGAGTCAAGACTGGCCAGCCTATGGTTTTGGTGAGAGCTCTGTACCAACACTTGACATAGCAGAGCCTCTATTACTGCTTCTCTCTCAGAGTGGGCATGAAATAATGCTTCAGACTGACTGCTGAGACTTCTCCCATCTCTGGAGTCTTATCAATACTGAGAAAATGTTTACAATTTGATAATGAACGATTATCATTTGCGAAAAATGAGAGAGAAATTGAAAGCAAACATCTGGTAAATAGAATTAAACATATTCTCTCATCACACATCAGATGTGCTCAAATCACAGAGTATCTGCTGCAGGTCGGCTACTCAGCATACACATTTACATAAGGGATTACAAAACTTTTTTCTCCTTTTATATCAGCATTTATTCTGATGCAACTCTGATAACTGCTCCAAAATTACTTGCTTACCAGGCACTGCAATACTGCATCATGAGCATGTAAAAATCCTAAAATCCTGTGGCACTGGGGGACTTCATATTTTTTAACCTCAAAATCCTTCCCCTTCCCTGCAGTGCTCACCTAGTGACTTTTGTTTACAACTCCAGCACCAACTCCTCCCCCTAAGGAGGCCAAGATCTTCAGCATAATCAGCCATACTTTGTGACTGTGGAAATTCTGTCATCTTATTCATACCACACCTACTAAAATCAGTCTGCAACAATGTATGAGGACACAAGAATAGGCATTTGTTGAAAAGACTTAAACTATCTATTTTTGCACCTGACCATCACATCAAATTCTTTTATACCAAGAAGATCAGTTTTTGTAGTCCTCTTCTAAGTTACGTTATCAACATTATCTGCTAGTTAAGTAGAAAAGGGCTGTGTAATTTTTCAAACAGCTGTTTTTTGCCAAACAATGTACTCAGTGTGTTTTAAGTTAGGGAACTATCATGAAGTATCTACTCACTTCTTAAAGAAGTCCTTAAAAATCCTTCAAACAAACAACAAATAACAGAAAGCAGAAAATTTACTCTTTTTTGCCTTACTTTTATTCCAGAGGTAACCTACCTGATAATAAGCTTCCATTAAATGTTAATAAAACAAAGGTTACATAATTCACTATTCAGCAAGGACTAAGCAGGATAAATCCAGATACTAATGATGGCTTGTTTGGGATTAATGGTAAGCGTTGGATTAGTTGAGAGCTTCTTGGTATCTGCATTTCCCAGCTCACAACAAAACCTCCAACACCAAAAGGCTAGTGCCACCTTTGGATGAAAATTCATATTAGATCCCTCAGTCAATCTGATTTTCTGTTCTGTTATCTGATTAGATAACTTTTCGTGCTTTCAGAAAGTTAAGTAAGATTTAATCAGAAAGTTGTTTTTTCCTTCTCTCTCACCTCCCTTTTTCCTTCTTTCACCCACTCAACTTTAATTTTTAAGCAATAGGGAAAGAGTTCTTCCCTCTTCTCAGTGCTCATATGATAGCTCTTTGGAGCTTATTCTTGAAAATGTATCAGAATGTCTATTAATTGTCATGATACTTGATTAAAGCCCATTGGTAAAATATTTCCACAAAAATGTTAAGTGTTTGAGGGAGAAGGAAAAAAAAAATCAGTGAAACTTTTAAGCTAAGTTTAGGTAAAGGTTTACATAACTTTGATTCTTATTTTGGTACTTCACCCATTTCCAGACTTATCCTTATTTTACCTTGCTTCAGATAGCCAGAAATATCCTCATCAGTCATCAGACCTGCAGCACCTCATTCATCTAACTAAGAAAGGACTGCTTCATTTTGAAAGGCTGTATCCAAATGTGTCATACAGGCTCTAGCTGAAATGGAGTTCACTTTCTTCGCAGGGGACCATGCCCTGCTGTGTTCTGAGTTTGTGACTAGAACACATTGATTAACACCCCAGTGGTTTTGGCTACTGCTGAACAGTGCTTGCACAACATCAAAGCGTTCCTGTTAGTCACTCTGGGGGTGGGCAAGGATTTGGGAGGGAACAAAGGTGGGACAGCTGACGCAGACCGGCCAAAGGGATATTCCATACTGTGTATCTTCATGCTCAGAGATGAAAATCTTCCAGCACAGCCATCGCTCAGAGTCTGGCTGTGGACATTGGTCTGATCATAGAAGACAGCGAGTGCAGCACTTTACCCTCCTTCCTTCACTTTTGAACTGTCTTTACCTTGACCCGACCATTTTCTTGCTTTTGTTCTACCGTTGTTTCCCCACCCCACCGCAGGAGGCGTGAGCAGGCAGCTGTGTGGGTGCTTAACTGCTGGGTCAACCCAGCACACCTGGGTTTGCAAAACTTGTGTCTCCACAATAGGCACACAGCAGCATCCAGCATCTCATTCCTTAAGGCAAAATAGTACAGCATTACTGACAATCAAATCTACAGTCGTGGCTGCTATTAACATAAAGAGGAGACTGTAAGCAAAAATCCCAGAGAGGCAAATGATACAATTTGCAAATTGGCTTTGGCTTTCCATCTCTGTGTGGGTTTTATAATTACATGTGAGCTTTATTTGATTTCAAGTATTTATTTCTAATAGTAGTACTTTCCAGTTTTTATTGGATGATCCCCTGGAGACCTTATACTAGGGAAAAAATGTGATCAACCAAAAACTTCACTTCCTATATTCAGACGTACTTCTACAACAACATGAAACAGATGCCATTTAACCAACCACACACACGGGCAAGTGACAACTTGAGAAAGACTGTCTGGAGTGAGTCAAATCAAAAGAAGGGACTTTTCCCAGTGCAACCAATTAAGTCCACTCCCTGCACACCATGTGGCCTTGTTTTTCAATTTTTTATGATTTCTTTTTCCTTAACAATTCCCCTTATCCCCTTAGGGATGAAAGGACAAGTGTTTGCTTTCAACTGAGGAAATGCTCTGACATCAATGCTCCTCTATGGTCATTCTATTTCTAAAGCTTCTGCTTGCAAAGCTGAGCAAAGTTTGGCCAGGTGACTTCTTTTGCTCTCTGCAAGTACCTCCTACACTTGGAGAAAATTCAGGATCACCTGAAAAAAAGTTACACATATCACATATCAACACGTAACTGAAGTGATATCACTATTAACATGTGAGTCATTACACAACCATTTACTGGAGAAAAGGCTCATGTTTCCAGTTTTTTCATATGCCTCTACCACTAATGCCTGAGTGCCTGTACCTCACCTACCACTTGAGTCAAGGTCAGGTGAATATAAGAATGGTGTAGGTCAGAAGCTTCTTGAACTCCTGACATGCTGGGAAGATTTAAAGAGTACCTAAAATCACATCTTGTATAACAGCATTTCTTATTCATGTTTTATTTAAGTGAAAGTCAGTCAATGAAGTAAAGTGCACATGCAACTCTACTACTAACTCTTATATCCTACCATTTTTATCCAAATTAATTTAGTGTATATCCTAAAGGAAACACTGGAGCTGCCAGCATGTCTGTGTACATTTAATAAAATGAAAGTAAACGGAAGTAGAAAAAACCTACCAAAACAAAGAGTAAATTCTGCTCTTTTCTCTGTTCAGTCCATGTTTCTTGGCCCATCTGGCACTTAAAGCCACCTTTATGCTTCCACAAGCCCAAGGCCATATGAACGAGATTATATCCCAAGATAAAAATGCCCATCTCCAGAGCGTGAGTGCTAGATTAAACCATTTGGTATGTATTTCATCCCTGTTCTGCCAACATAAAATGCATCAGCAAGCAGGCCCTTTCTGCCAATACAACCCATTTATTCTATCACTAACCCACCACACGCCTGCAATCCCTGTCCAGGTTGCTTACATTGGGGCTGACATTCACTCGGACCTTGATCATCCACAGCTTTAACATCATGGTGGGACACACTCAGTGACTGAGAGCTGACCACTTTAGTATTCACAGAGTGTGGACCATCACTAGGTTTTACTTTTATGACTGCAGCCAACCAGTTTTAGAAGTAGTTACCTGGTACCCAAGTCAGGATTTTGATACAGAACATAAATCACAGCAGATGCTGGAAAAATGCATCCAAAGAGCTGGGTAAATATTTGGCCAGAGGATCCAGCCTCCCAGGCTGGCTAGTTTAAAACATCAGCTGCAGTAAGAGTAAAATAATTTGCAGATTCTCATGAAGTAATTCAGAGTATGTAGCTCACAACTAATAAACAACACGCTGCTAGACTTAGGATACCTCAAGCCTAAGCACACGATTCCAAAACAATGAGCTTGTGACCATATTAGGGTATCTAAATTTCTGTACTACCTTGCCCACAAAGGCTGGCTCCATCCCCCCTACCCAAGATGCTAATATAGGCTGACAGTGAGTCTTTCCCCTCTTTTCTTTCCCTGACCAGGTGGGAGCCTTCCCTTTCTTCAGCAAGTAGCAAGAACTGATGTGACTGCTCTGATCTGAGAAAAGGTAAAGAAGGAATTCTGTTCAGACCAGGGGTGTGGGGGAACACTGTCACAGTCAGCACCATCTCACCTTGCAGTCTCCCTGGGGCAGACTCTGGCTTTCCAGCAGCCAGATTATTAATACCTCCTAACCCACATTAACCTACACATTCCCTCATCCACCACCCCAGGAAACTATTAGGCCCTTATCCAACACATTTAAAAGTCGCACAGCTGCAGAAAGGTACAATAATACCAAAGAGAAACATCAGTACTGTGAAAGATACAAGTGATTGTAGATATATGTATTCCAAACTTTAATAACACAGTAGGCAGTACAACTCTAAATAGTTAGTTAAGGCACACTGTAATAAAAAGTTAGGCACACAGAAATGCAAGTTAACTCCTTATATGTGAGGCTGTAAATACCATCTGAAACAAAAAAAGACCTTTCTCTTGCAATGCTATCAGAAATCCCATGTTGCCCAAAACTTCAGCACTAACCCCTTACTTCCAGTGCTCTGTTGTAATAGCTTACCCAGCGCGGCCCTCCCCCATGTGCCTCCTCCAGCGCAGACAGTGCCTCACAGTGCTCAGCTCAACAAGAGCAACAAGAAAGTCACGACTGACACTATAAAGATGTTTGTTCCACATATGGTTGCAGCTCACACTTCATTAGTGCCTGTTCCTAAATGACAAGTTTATCTGCTGGCTCTGATGCTAGCTGCCTCACGCCTGCCTAACCATATTGCAGGCAACACGACTAACCCAACAGCACTTTGGTTCCAAGAAATTCCATGTAACTTACTTACCTGGTGAAAAATCCTAAGCTGGCAAAACCCTTTCAAAGGTATTCATAGCAAATGCGATATCTCATGAGGCCCGTAATATTGCTAACCACAAGTGGCTGACACCATTGGCAACCTTCCACTTGCTGGGTCAGTGGGCCCAAAGAGACACTCTCGGGGGGGTAATCACAGGCCTGTCAGAGGCAGAACACCCTGGGAACTTGGGTATTTTTTTTCCTACTGTAATTTATTGCCAGTTAACATCAACTTCTGATTGCTCATTTGAGTGCTGGGGGGTGGGGGGGGAAAGCATAAACACCTCCACAAACAGCTCTCATCCCCCTTTCTGATCTCAGCTTCTCATGGGTCACAGAGCAGTTAAGGTCAGCCTGTGCCACTGCCCTGCCAAGGCAGTGGATGGGGCAGGGGCTGGGGGTTGCACGGTAACAGTCCCACCTGCTGCTCTTTCCTTCTTACTGTTTTTCCACTGCCTCTCCATGTCTTTATGTTTCCAGCTCAGTGTACCCACAGTCACTGTTCCCCAGATGAGTCCTCACCCTGGTGTAAGGTGCCCACAGCCACCGTCCCTCAAAGGATCTCTCTGATGTGGAGGTGCTCCATCCGAGAGCAGCTGCCCTCACAGCGTGGTGCCTCTGGCCCCTTGCATTTGCCATTCCTGCTCAAAGGCATCAGTGCTGATGGCCACAGGCTGCCCACACCACGAGCTGTCCTCACCGTGGACACAGTGCTGATGGCCACAGGCTGTCCACACCACAGGCTGCCTGCTCCAGCCAGCAGCACCACAGGGCTGGTGATGGCCACCTGCCAGGCAGGGCAGCCTGCAGCCCCTACTTCCCACACACAGCACACGGCCAAGCAGTGCTCAGCCACTCTGCATCACACAGCTTAAAAGTGCTAGAGACAAACTATTAAGAAAAAATAAGCAAAAAAAAAGAAAAGCAATCTCAGTCTACCCTTGCTCTTACACCACCAGATAAGTCAAAATATTTAAATAATATTAAAGTAGAACAGCACTAATACTTTAGCAGACTTTGACATGAAATTGTGGAAAATCCTCTCATGATTTACTTTGGATTTGTTTATCTGTTCTAGATTTGGGGTATTTTCTCCCCCTGCAGATTTCCATTTGTTTTAGCATATATGCCAAAACTGGGCTGCTATTGCTATGCAAATTGTTTCATTCAGATTTCTTTTTATAGTAGCTTTTGTTCCAAAGGTTTGCATAACTTGCTAAGGAACTCATACTTTAAAAACATGCATACTGAAAACAAATTAACATTTTCTGCATGAGGTTTCAAATAACTGTAAAAGGGAGCTAAAAAGGAAAAAATCAATTATCCTTTTAAGTGGGGTATCAGAAGTGAGACTTTTTAAGTTACTTGAAGGTTATAATGGATGAGTTTGTTCAGATAGAATGCAATTTCAAACACAATGCAATTTCAGATGCAAAAGTTTCCTTGGTTCCAACAATGTGCTTTCCTGAAAAGAGACTTTATTTGCTCCAGAGACACATGAACATCCCACTTTTCCAAAGAAGCTTCCTTAATATCCACAGTGAACTGCATCAGCAATGTCCTTTGGCCTTCAAAGCTCCAGCCTCAGACCCCCCTGAGACATAACACGTGCCCTGCAGCCACAAGTGCAGACTTTGAGCCTTCATGGTGCTGTATGTTCTAGAGCACAGAACCTGGAACTGCACAGGTGAACGTGGCAGGCAAGACATCACACAAACACATGGCACAGACACATGGTTGGGTTTGTAGGACAAAGGATTGGTCTTCACTAATATTAGCCATACCAGTTTTGATTTCTGGTCAACTTGTATCACAAACTCTGCCTTTTCTTCTTTTTGTTTGGTTTTTTGTGTAATTAAAATGGCTTGCACTTGCATTTATATTGGGAATTCTTTTCAAACACATGACAGACACAGAGGAGGTGTGTGCACTGAAATTCTTTGCTTACTTTCATCTGACCATTGCAGGAGAATGTTCTTTTCATCTCTGAACTGCAGTGCATTCTACCATGTTCTTGTAATGGTGTAGCTAGTAGTAACTAGCCAAGAGGATTCTGAAATTAGTTATTTCTACAGTTTCTGGATACGATGAAAAGCACTTAAAAATATCTAGAACCTTCTTGATATTTTACCATTCAAGACAGCATTATTATTCTTCAGGAATGCATATAAAAGACAGTTCTGCCCATCAAATTTCACTAAGTCATGGAAAATTAGACATGTTTTTTATTCCTAGAAGAACAGAACCAAGGAAAAAACTTCATGCTTCAGTGACTGACAGTCCTTGTAACTTCCACACATTTTGTGACTGTATTATTGAGATGTTTATTCCATGAATTGCACAAGTTTAGTCACACAGTAAAGAACAAGCAGCAATGCAGGGGCAGACAATTTCTATTAGGCTAATATTCCACTTCTTGACTGAAGCACTGAAATCAAGGACAGCCTTGCCTCATACAGGCATCCACACATCCCCAAACAGCAACTCCTCAATAAACAGTCAATACACCACAAGTGTTACAAGATAAGCCCCAGGCTTTCTGAGCTACTGAGACTTTACATCCTAATTTTGATTTCAGGACTGCCACTGGAACAAGCTGAAAAGACTAGAAAAGCAGAAACAACAAAGCATTGAGTTGACTAGAAGTTCACAGAAAAAACCAAAAAGCAGAGCTTCTGAGTGTCCCAAGAGAACCGAGGTGTCTGAAAGAACCAAAATGTATGAAAGTGTAAACTGCAGTAAGAAATTCAAGGATGCTGCTTTAATGTACTCTGCTCTCGAGCTTAGTCTCCCTGATTTAAAAAAAAAAAAAAACAAACCCCAAAAAAAGGCATTTGAGACAACCATCCATCCACCATATCCACAAAAAAACAGAGACTACAAAGGGGAAGAAAAGCACAGAGAACTCTGGAGACATGGTGCAGAAACTCAAATGATACCAAGGGAAGATCTCAACTTCTCAGGTTCTGGATCGCATCCTCCACTTTCCATAGGCAGCCAGGGATCACTAGGCTTCTATTCACCTACATGATATACCTGGTGTTAGTAGAAGAGTAAGTGCTCTTCTATCCACACACTGTAGCAGATGATAGACTAGAAGACTTCTACTCATCCAACTAAGAGAAAAAAGCCCAGAGGAGGTAGTTATGCTAAAGTAGAGTATTATAAACATACACGACAAATAGGCTGAAGCTGACAATCCAGAAAGCAATTCTTAAATATATGCCACAGGAGTATAATTAGACAGCCAAGCAGGAATCTGCCTGCCTTCACCACTTCCATCTTTCCCCCTTGTCTTCCCTGAAGCATACCATTTATCAGCATACAGAGATGCCAAAACAGACTAGATATCAGAGGTGTCTTGCTACTAAATTTCAGCTGCTTGCATAGCGACACAAGCTACTTAGGAACTCCAGGGCTACAAATTGGCTAGACAATCAAAAAATGAAACCTTGGAGTCAAAACCAAGCAAATGACTTGACAATTTTCAAAATAATGTAAATAATGCTATATTTCAGCAGTTCTCATCAGTCACATAAAAGAAGCCAAAGCTCTGTGCAATAAACAGTGTGCAGCACTATTAGGAAAGAGATTTTACACTTGTAGATAAATCAGTAGGCAGCAGACTTTCAAAGTGTAATACCCTATTCAGAGATTTCCCTGCATCTGCCCTCTTAGAGCCACAATACACAGAAGATATGGCAGAGCACTTGCAATCAGAAATCAAGGCTTACAGAAGTATACACTTAGGAAATTAGCACTGTTTTAAACACTGTTTCGGAAAGCTCATGGAATTTTAATAAAGGCAATATCATAATGAAAAGTCATTTAACACTAGGAAGATTTTTCAGTATTGAGCTGCCCAACTATAAAAATTTCCTCTAGCTCTGAATTTCATAGAATTGCACTGCATATGATTGAACTATCTAATGAATAATTAAGTGACAGAATGGTATAATCAATATAATGAAATAAAAAGCAGAAATATTGGTTAGTCCAACAAGTTACACAAAGCTGTGTATTCAAAATCATACAGACCAACACTTCGACCAATGATAGTGGAGCACTGCATTTATTAAAACTTCATGAATAGACAAGAAATAAAGAGCCTTTTAATAACTTCTTGTTGGTGTCAACCCAGTATCAGTCGATAAGGTCGAAGTTTCCAAGAACACCCATGATTTGCCTTTAGTGCTCTTCTCCATCTGTATCATCGATACCAAGCCTAATTTTTGCTTCTCTCACCATAAGACTGTACAAAATTTTCATTTGCAACCTGGTGCCCCTAACTCTGCCCTTAACCATAACCTGAACTATGGATCAAATAAATTACCCAGCTCAGAACACTTCATGAGCAACTTCCAGCCTAGACCTGCAGACTGCTGTGTGATCAATGAATTTAATTCTTTATGGTGTTGTTCATAATCCTAACTAAATCTCATCCTGGAAAAAAACATACACCATTCTCTTCTGACATTACAGGCTTGCAGAAACTGAAAAATTAGCCACTAAAATTTTCCAATGCTTAAATACATGCTTAATTCTATGGGGAATAATTGATAAGACATCAATAACTCTCTCAAGTAAAGCAGAACACCACCTCCCTAGAAAAGTCATCACCGTTTCGGTTATTTCTCCTTCCTTCTATGTTACCTAAAGCTCTTTCTTCACTCTATCCATACTGTATTTCCAAACCAGGAATAGCAAGGCAGATATCCTTTCCCAGTCTCAAAGAAATGCTAAACTTTAAAGAGAACATATTGCCCCCTGACTAGATGAATTATTTTAGAACCACTTCAACATTGTTAAAACCTATGTTCTGACAAGCAAAGGAAAAATCCATTCACAGATCAAAAAATAACTGTGTAATTTGGAAGCTGTTTGTTTCTTAGAAAACAATCAGTGGAACAGCCCTGCCAATGTAGGAGTAAAATTACCAGAAGCACTGAAGTGCTGTACTCTTAGGTATGTAACTATTGACTTGCATGTACTGCTCACACAATGCAGTCTCTAGCTGTTCCTGAGATCATGCTCACATGTGTTAGACATACGATCTTCATTTTGTTTTTTAAAAAAAAATAATGGAAATTACCCATTTCAGTACATGAGCTTAAAGGCACTTGTTTTTGTATGCAAATAGCAGGAAGGCTACTCTCAAATGTTCAAAATGTTCAGTCTTTCCAACAGGCTTCTTGAACACAGAGCTATGATTTCCTTCACTGGATATTCTAATACCTCCAACACCAGTAGTCTTTTTTTTTTTAAGTTGGCTTTTTGCATCAAGCTGTCATCTATGACATAAAACTCATGTACACGTGAAATTAAGACCATATATTGTAACTGGCCAAAGCTAGTGCACAAGATTGCAGGAAATAAAATCAGTACTATGTGATGGCATGACTTTGATGCTTTTTCATAATAATTACGTTCTTCAAACAGTAAGACCAGACTACACAGAATGGACAATTAAGTGTGGTTTTACAATTAAGGATGAGACTGTCATGCAGGCAGCTATTCAGCTTGGAAGATACGGACTACGTACATGCTATCCACACCTTTTTCCAGTTTACATTTCTTTTTCTTTTTGTCTCTCCATACAAGAACCAGAAGAATTTTACATGAGGAAACATATTAACAGTCCTGTCCTTCCAATCAAAGGAGCAAGAATCTATGGGCTACTCAAATCATTTTTTAAAAATCCAAGAATTAAAAAAACCCAAAGCCCAGAAGTAAATAAAATCATATTTCACACAACAACAAAAGTAGTATTTTGACACTCCTGGAAGAGAAATCAGACCTATGAAAAATCACTACTGAATTTCTATAATAAACACAATGTTAACTATTCAAGTCATTGGTACACAGAAACACAAAAGCTGTGCTGAAAAACTGTTACCATCGACTCCAAAAGGAAGCAGATTAGGATCATGGTTTGCAATATCAGAGTGGTTTTGGACTGCAACAGAAACTAAATTTAGACCCAGTTACATAAAAAATACTAATAGCCTTAACACTTTTAATCAGCATAAGAGGTTTAGAGATACACAAATGATTTAAAGTCTGTTGACTAGTTTTATACTGCTTTTGCAATATTGTGCATTAGTAAAGTCAGGGAGATTATTAAAGAAATTCTAAAGCATAATAAAATTACATAAAACATGAAAAGCAGACTATACAGAGTGACTCCAAACATTGATGCTACGAGAAATTTTACCAGAGTATGTCAAAAACGTACTTCTGTATAGATTCTGGCAGCATGGAGGTTAATCTAACCAGGTAATGCAAACCAAGTACCTGGAGGTTCAGAAAATAGGTTGGACTCTTTATAAATGCAGTATTAACTTGTGTGATCCTACAAAGGGCAAAGAATAAAACACTATCCTCATACTGTTGCAAACTGCTGATCCATGACTAGCACAACAGCACAAAGCAATCTGGCAGCCTTTCAAATGCCAAGTCTGGCATGGTGACGGGCAATATGCTCCGCCAGCTGTGCAACTCCTTCAGGAGCTGCAAAACGGCAGAAAAAGTAATTCCCTGATGATTTTTCAGAGCAGTTCATTACTATGTCTTGCAGAGCACCTACCAATAAATTATGAAGTATTGATTACATCATGTTCAGGGGTTTTTGCTCCATGAAAGTTAAACAAGTTCTCTGAAAACAACCAAAGATACAATAATATTGTCCTAAAAGAAATAATTACTTGGATACGCTATGCCTGTTGCCCCAGACATGTGGTAAAATTACAAAATGATTGGCAATGTTATCACACCCAATCTCACACTTTTTGATATGTAATCCACACCATGAAAACATATTCAGGTTCACGTCATGAAGCATATGCAATAGGCTAGTTAGGTATATGTGGGTAACCCTTTTTTTTTCTGACCATTTTTTTCTTTATTTGACTAGTTCATTGCAGTGGCATCAGAAAACATTCCTTAGAAGCCTGTTCCTATCACTGCGTCCTACGGAGATACAGAAATTAAATGGCTGACAGTCCTCCTAAGTTTTAGTGATGATTAAGTTCTAACTACATCACATTTTTTCCTTTCAAGGATCTTTTAAAATCCTCTTGCACAATTTTACTACAAAATTTGAGTGTTACCGCTGATAAAGACATATTCCCTATCTGCTTCAGAATTATTTGAGAAACTTTGGTAATAACAGCTGAGATTAGCACACTATAAAACTTATGCAGATGGGCTTAAAAGATTAAACATCCACACTTTGAAACAACTACTGTAAAGTAAGGTATACTGGAAAATAAGGTATGATACCTGTGTGGTCAGTCACATTTTTGCTCTTTCTACAAAAATATAAAAGCTGGAGAGGAAGAAGAGGATTAGATTAACTGCAATGGCTTTACATAAACTACAACCTTAAACCCCAATAAAAGGTTATCTTTCAACCTCTAGACTATTAATTTTTTTTTTTCCTTTGCTAGAACTCAGTGATCTAAACTGCCTCACTCCAAATTACAGTTCTTGTTCTGATTTACAGAGCTGTAAAGCAGTTGAGTAAATGTGTATCACAACATGGTTCAGAACTGGTGAAACAACTAAACAAGTCTGGTGGAACAGCTAAACAAGACTCCTTGCAGACAAGGCAACTGAATTAAGTCACAACTTTAAGAAGGTATCAATGAAACCACCACTTGAGAAATCGATCACTCCAAGAGCTGTTGCTTAACAACTATGTAGTTAAGAATTCATTCTTCACATCTGTATAATCCTATAAACTAATTAGCCACAAACAAAGGAAAAAATAATTTGTTACATCTAAAAATAAAAACCTTCAACATTTTGAAGATGGAATTTTTATTTATTTGCAAAATTTCTGACATTGTTATTGACATTAAATGTTATGCTTTATTTTCTACATCCTAAATACCAGCAAGGGCACAGTAGCCACTACTACACAACATGATGAACTCTCTCCAAGGGTTTCCCCTGTAATTTTCCAGTCAGTTTTACAAAAATTGGTATCAGCCTTGGGACAAGTTCAACAGAAAGCTTGTAATTTGGGTTATATTATTTTTTAACTGAAATGACCACCATTGCGAATTTCTTTAGAATCATCTGTTAAAAGTAGCTTTTAGAGAAGTCTTTATCACTTCCAAAAAGCTGCACTGAAAACGAAAAACATTTACGAAAAGCCTCCACAACTGAAATAATGTATTTTCTCATTACCAAAATTGGTGACTGCCAGGTTGCAGTTACTAACTACAATTTTTGGCAGATGTTTAGCTCGTTATCATTCAGCTGTTGAATCACAGATCCAGCTTGCATCACCTAAGAGGATTATGAAACAACAGGCAGGTTTTTACTGCTTAAAGCTCATACAGCAAACTTGCTTCTTCTAACCTTTAGAGTCTGTATGGATCCCTGTCTTCCAGGAAAACAGTTACAGGGCTTACTACAAGTTCTACTAAATAATGCAGGAGTGAGGTTGTTTTTTGGATTTTTTACTTTTTATCACAGTGGTAATACATAACCTATCAAAGACAGTAAAATTTGAAGTTCACTGCATGAAACAATCTTGTTTTCCCACACACTCGTAACTATATTCTTCTTCTACCACTGTGGGAAAGTGTTATTGAGCTAAAAGGAAGGATCAGTTCCCTTATCACAGAACTGCAACCACTCCTTAGAGTTCCTCTGCCAGAAAACACTAAGACATGCGCTACAACACAAAATTAAGAATTTTATTAACATAATTAATGTAGTTGATCTGAAACAACATGATCTTTCATCCCTTGGTTAACACTGGTCAAGCAGTGTGATATACATTAACAGTTCACAACATATACTGCTTATCATGCCATTTTAGATCATCAAATCCATTCAATGAAATATCTGTCCTTCTGATGTCTTAAATGGCGACCTAGAAACAGAGACTAGGTAGGAATAAAGGAGATATTTATTTGAAAGGCCTTCAGAGGTACCCTCCAGGCTCCAGAGGGTCCTGCCTCAGTGGATCCCAAAATGGACGACAGGTCACGAGTTCTTCACACTTTTATATCAGCATAAATTCACCAAGCAGAACCCAGCCAACGATGGAATTTCCCCAAGCTTTCCCCACTCTCCCCAAGATGAAGGTTTACAGTTCTTGGCCTAGGACTGTCTGGGTGTCCTTGGAAAGTGAGCTGGAAAGGCTTTGTTATGCCTATCTTAGCATGAGAGAACAGCACTTAATGAGCTACAGGAAACTTCAGAGTTACACTAGCAGTACAGGATTTGAAAAATATAAAAGTTAAATCCTAAGGCATCACTTCCAGTAGCCCTCATGGAAATAAGTTTCTACAAAAGCTTGTGTTGTTATAATGGAAGCTTTCAACTTCATTGGAAAAAAAAAAAAAGTACTCTTAAAAAGGTGATTATTGCTCACTTCAGCTTTGGCTAACCACCCTGGTCTGCACTTGCAGGAAACAAGCCATGCAACAAGACTCCCAAAATAAATGCTGATGATGCAGGATGGACATGATCTGGCAATGTGCTCTTGCAACCCAGAGAGCCAACTGTATCCTGGGCTACATACAAAGCAGCATGGACAGCAGAGTGAGGGAGGGGATTCTGCCCTCTACTCCACTCTGGTGAGAGCCCACCTGAAACACTGCATCCAGCTCTGGGCTCACCAGCACGGGAAGAACATGGACCTGGTGGAGCAACTGCAGAGGAGGGCCACAAAGATGATCGGGGGCTGCAGCACCTCTCCCATGAAGGCAGGCTGAGAGAGTTGGGGTGGTCTAGACTATAAAAAAGAAACCTCTGGGGAAACCTTAGAGCACCTTCCAGTATTTAAAGGGGTCCTACAGGAGAGTTGGAGAGAGACTTTTTACAAGGGCATGAAGTGAAAGGTCAAGGGCTTTAAACTGAAAGAGAGTAGGTTTAGATTAGGTACTAGGAAGAAATTCTTCACTGTGAGTGGGTGTGACATACTGGCACCGGTTGCCCAGAAAAGTTGTGGATGGCTCATCTCTGGAAGTGCTCAAGGCCAGGCTGGATAGGGCTTTGAGCAGCCTGATCTAGCAGAAGGCATCCCTGCCCATGGCAGGACACTGAAATGAGATGATCTTTAAGGTCCCTTCCAAACCCAACCACTGTATAATTCTATGAAATTTTGATCTTCGTATTGTATCTCTTACCCAGTCAAAAAGAGTCACAAGAGAAGGTAACACTTAACACCGTTTAAAGTATTTTTTAAAATAAATGTCAACAGACAATTTTACAGATTCTTTTGATTATCCCATTTTGAACAACCATTGGTTTCTTACAGTCTTCAGACCAAGAGCTAAAATTCTGTTTACTAGACACATTTATCAGATTTGACTGCGAGATCATCTTCCCCAGCACTTCCTTTTCGAAACTATGAAAACATCTCTAAAAGCCATGAAACCAAACATCATGCAACATTCAGATCCTTACAGTAAGATAACTTTTGACAAAGACTCAAAACATTTTAGTAGTTTTCATGGTTTAGGAATGGTATTCACCCATTTAGTTCTCCCATCAAAACAGTCTAAACCATGTGCCACTTGTTTGCTCCTCCCTTCCTCTCTCCCTCCTCGGTTGGGGCTGAAGAGAAGAACTGGAGTCACAAAAGGCAAAGATCATGGGTTGAGATAAGAACAATTTACCAGAAATAGCAATGAAATAAGAAAATGAACAGTAACAGCAACAACAATAATAACAAAAGTGTACAAGGGAAGTGAGTGATTCCCATGCGAATGCTCACCCTTACACCAAAGGGAGCCCAACCATACCCGACCAGGAAGGGACCTCTTCCCCATTGGAAAATGACCTGAGGTGGCATAGAATAACCTCTGGGTTCTGGCCATGCCCCTCCTGGTTGCTGCAAAAAATTAACCCTGTCCTGGCCAGAATCAGGCTTAAGTGTCTACCCCAGGCAATACACTCCCCTTTCCCACCTGCGGTATTAATACATGTCATGCCTCATCAAAGAAATCTTGATTCTGTACAAAACAAGTGGTTTGGGGTACAACCATCTATAACAATTATTTAGATTGGATGGTGGGGAGGGAGGGTGCCTCTGCTTGTTAATTCCTAATGAATAGCATTTGACCCCAATTAAAAGGTAGTAGAGAGATGGGAAAATCCCTACATTTCCAAGCAAGTTGTAGCAGCAAGTAGATCTCAAATGCTGTCACAAGACTGCTAATCTGACAAAATGCTGGGCGTCCTACCTTTCCATTAACAGCATATTTTAAGAAGTGGATCTGGTTAAGTCCAAATATTGTTGAAGGATGGAGATTTTCAGCTTCATTTCATCTCCAGCATACATTGTCAAAGTAAAATGATTAAAAATGAAATGGTCACAATGTTTAACTCAGAGTTATGAGTTAAACTGTGTTTTGATAATAGGAAAAGCATAATAATTAATGCTAGAATTATTTTTTTATCATTAGAGTTCTGCTTCAGCATTCCCTTAATCTTTTAAAACACGTCTTCACGTTCTACTACATATGTACAGGAAGATGAGACTACAAAAGCTAGGATTTACCCACAAGTACTACAGACTTTGGGGATGGAAGAAGGCAAGTTTCCAGCTTTCTTCTGTCTCCACATACGCTTGGCTCTTCTTATCCGAGGAATCTCAACTATCTAGGAGCCTTGGAAGGAAATATTTTTAACTGGTGAACACCAAAACTAGGTTTGAAGTTAGTGTTCTTACCCTCAAGAGCAATAGATTAGCAAATAAAAAGTGGTACTCCTTGTCACATTTTTACTGCTAATGAAGAAAATGTAGAAGTCAGAAAATACAACTTAGGGATCATGGCAGCACGGACATTTTGTGAAGGTAAGGGGAAGTTAATCTTTTAGTTCAAATACAAACAAGAACCTGACTAGTAACTCTGAAAATTATACAGAGAAGCTCAATTACTGTCTAAAAATATAGTTAAATCATAGTTAAGAATGTATCAGGGAACTGACAGCAGAAAAAGCAAAATTAATGGGCATTGGCTTCAGGTGCACACTGGTTACAAGTACTGCATGCACAGCTGAGGAGCACAGCAGCCCCACAGCACCAGTACACATTTTCTACAGATGTCCAGAACTCCAGTCCTAGCCCTCAGCTGACCACTGTCACCTTGTGTGTCAGCTCTCTGGGTCTGCTTTCACACTTCAGCCACCCTTATGCTGAATAGACTAAAATGAGAAGTTAGCTGTTTTGCTTATACTTGAGCCTTTTCCTCAGTGATGGCATTAATTTGGGGTTCTCTGTTAGCACACACTAGAATTTAGTGACTGATAAAACTAAAATTTTGTGGATCTTAGCTGGATTTGTATCAGTAGGTTAGAAAAACAAACAAAACTGATAGAAAGGTTTATGATCACACTGTGTTGTCTTTATCTTTTTCTTAAAAACAGCACTATTTTTGGCTTCCTAAGGGGTTTTTTCTTTATTAGTATATTCCATGCAGGTGTATGTAATCCCATCCTAAACCCTCAAGGTAAAAGTCCTAAGGCCAATACGATTATGTACAAAGAAACTCACTTTATAAAAGTTCACTAGTATCAGCAACAATAGTAATACAATAGTATTCAGCAACAAGTGTTCAGCATCATATAGATTTATATAGCACTGCTACAAAACCTGAGCATTTCTATGAAGTTCTGGTTGCCAATATAAGGGAAATACACATTTTCCTAGACTGTTAAGAAAAAACTGCAGAACATTGAGCCATCTAGTTATCCTTAGATTTTCTTTGTGTAAGAAAATACATTCTGACTCAGCATTACATTTTCAAGTTTTTTACATTTCTAGTATATAGTTCCACCAGATGTTTAACAGTCTTCACTTTTAAGTTACTATTTTAAACAGAATAGTCTGTAAATCAGATAGAAAATTTTTGTTGAGAATGAATTGCAAAGTAAATTAGCTTTCCATTGACAGCCCACAGGGCTATTTTTTGCCACTTTTCCAAAAGGTTTTATTTAAGCATACACACGAAGAGCATATATTACATTGCTGTTTTATGTAAAAAAGTAAACAACTCTCCACTGCCAAAGCTGTTGTTTCACACATGGACAGGGAAGAAAAGGATTAAATAAACTCAAGAGGCCTTTTGTTTTCATAAGTTAATTTCTGAGAAATTAATGAAGTCAAACTGTGCTTATCCTAACCTAAAAAGCAAGGTCAATTCCTAGCATCAGCAGCTACAGTAAGTCTCACTGTCAACTAGAATAGAACATGGCACAAAATCATTAAATACACCACATGAACTCAGATTTCAAGAGAAAAGATCTTACTTAACTTGGGTCATGGGACTCTGAACAAACAGCAGTGCATGGATAAAGGCTTTAGACTCTGAAAAGTATTAAAATCTTGGAAAAGGTTTTACAATTGGCATAATTTTGCAAGAGCTAGGAGTTACAAATTCTGTAAGCTTGTGCAAAAGTTACTCTAAAGCACAATTACTGCATTTTAAACTGCCTGAAAATATCATCCAATCTTCTTAGAGTAATTGCCCAAGTAATTTTTTTATCCTGCAGATTAATACTTTAATATAGAATATGAAATGCTGTTTCAGAACAAATCAGTAAGATGGAACAGGTACAGCATTAAGATGCAGCCAGATTAACACTGGGGAAACTTTAGGTAGTCTAGCTTTAAGTGTGCTGTTAATAACGTACTTCAACTAACCTCAATTTAAAAACAAAAGAGGAAAATATTTTAGACTGTTCCCCAAATCAAACTTACTAAGAAAAACCCATAAGCAACCGAAACCAAAAACAACCACACAGAAACCAAAACGAACAAAACCAAAGAAACCAAAGTTCTTTATCCCATCTTATTTTAGAACAAAAAAATGACTTTTACATGTTTCATACTCTTTGGCAGGAAATCTGTGAAACCAAAACATGCCCTCACAAATTGAACCTTTCCTGAGAAGTGTTCATAGACTCATTTATAATGTGTTATGTGGGAGATGTCAAGTTGTAACAGTTTAAGAGTCAATTACATGGAATGTACCAATAGATTTATGAACAACAACAGCAGTTACTTACATGTTCATGGCAGCTAATTTTTCTTTATGAATTAGATTTCCCTGTATAAATTAGAAAACTACAAAAAGTCAGAAATGGGAGAAACCTCCATTGTCTGTAAAAGTTCAAGCGAAAACACCTTTGCAGCACTTTCCTTAGACAATAGCATATTGCTCATATAAAAGGTCTCTTATCCTATAGAAGTCCTGGCAGAGGCAGCCTTCCAATCCAATGCGCCCTGTTTCAGTCTGAAACAAAACACATGTTTCAATTTATTATCTTTACACTAATGAGGAACTTATTATTAAAATAATATTTTAATTTATTACTAAAATAATATATATTATAATACTATAATATTATTTGCCAAAGAGATTAAGACACAGAAGACTTACCCTGCGGACAGCCACCAGGTTGTTGCACACAAGCACCCCTCCTACAAATTCAGCTTGTATCCCTTCTCGCAAGAGAACCTGCTTGAAGTCAGACAGTCTTGGCTCATTCATAAACACAGACTGATGTCCAAGAACCTTCAAAATAACACATACAATTTTACTACTTCTATTTAATACCTTAAATTTTTCCAAAGGTCTCATTACTGCATAGGCAGCAGTGGGGCCTCGACTAAAGGACGCTAAATTAGAAAACTGGCTCTATTTCTGTTCACCTGCAACAACACATCTTCAGTATTGAAAGGCCTTAGAAGTTACCCATCAGGAAAAGCACAAGTTTTTAATTTGCTCATATATTGAAGACAAATGGAAAGCTGACAATGAAGATCCCTCTTCCAAGCCATGCTATGTGAGAGACCGAGCTGCAGTGAGCTGTACTGCTGATCAGTACAGGGTGCTATGATGGTTGTCATGAATCTGAACAGACTTTAGAGTTGTCTCCATAGTTCTCTAGCTCCCAGGACTGTGGGATTTAGGACTGTGAAACAGACAATCTTAAAAAGCACCTCTAGGATTAAAAGGTGCTAGAATCATTCAACAGAAAGATAAAATAATATCTCCTAAAACATAAAGTATTTTAAGAGCAAGTGTAAATTTATAAAAAAGATAAATGTAATGAACTCTCAAATCACTACTATAGAAGCAGACATGAATGTCAAAGATCTGTATCTCAAGTATATTATTTTCCATAGCATTAACAAAACATATTAAAATCCAAAAGTGACTAGCACCAACTAATTTCTCTATCTGCAAGTACTAATTACAGATATGACACACTAATTAATATATGATTCCGTATGCTAAGCACTGTTAATGGATGCAAAAGATCATCCCCACTGAAAAGCATAAAAGCTGAACAAAGAAGAGCACCAGGTTTAACAAAGACAAACCCAAACACGACAACCCAGTTTCAGTTAGGCTTTCACTTGAGTAAGACCACAGTTTTAACCTCTAAGCACTAGAAAAAGACAAATGAATATAGGTCTTCATAAAAGAAATCCAGACCAGCATAATTTCTGTACCTCATGAGGTGGCAGAGGTTCCAAAGTAGGAATGATCTCACTCTCCTCACACATCTCCTTGTCATCATCACCAAAGAGGCTTTTCATGGCCTTCTGTTGTGCAATCACACTCGAGTCTGCAGAAGGCACATCCACTTGCATCTCTAAATCTTCATCTTCCCTCAACTCTCCCTCTTCCAGAATAACTCCTGTATCCACTTTTGAAACCCTCATGTCCAGAACACCATCTATCCAAGCCAACTCAGCATCCTTGGCTTTACAGAACTGAAGAGAGCTGACAAGAGAATCTTTCAACCTGACCTGTGTTGCACAAAAATAAAAGTACTGTTAGTTTCATGGAAAATACAGAGTTCTTACTTCAAGCTTTAAAGATTATCAAGTTTCTCTTCACTGTCTCTCCAATAGGTTTTATTCAGGCACTCCTGTGGAGAGAAAGGAGCAACTGGTATCACTAAGGCAAGATACTTTAATATATGTAACACTCATATCACAACCTAAAAAGCAGCAGAGATCAACACTTTCTCATTCTGGCTAAAATAAAAAAAAGAAGCTATAGAACTGCTAACCTGAGTTAAATTTACAGCAAGAGCAATCATTTCCTTTTAAAAACCAGGAACCTTTTTTCCAGCCAAGTTGTCCCTCAGTTGGTCTTAGCAAATTCAAAGAAAGTTTCTATAGATATGTTTAGGTTACTGATGAATAGTTCCAAATTTCAACCCTCCAAAAAAAATTGTAATTCATTATTGTAAGAAAAGATGTTCTAAATTTGAGACTTCTAAGTGCCCTTACCCTGATTCCTCTGGTGGACTCTAGGACTTTAATCCTTTAAATAAAGCTCTACTCTTAGAGATTGTTATGCACATTAGAAGGTCCATGATTCCCACAGAGCAATCAAGGCTTTGTAAAAAACACAACCACCAATGACCAACCCATCTACAGCACAGCCCACTCAGATGACACTGTGACACTGACACTGCACTCACATCTATTATTTTCAAATTCAGCATTGCCACTGCACTTCTCCTGGGTCATTTCTTACACACTAGCAACTCTTATAGCTTTAAAAAAAAAAACAAAACCAAAACCCCAACTACCAATGAACCAAACGCTGCAGAAAACATGCTGTCTTAAGGCTGTCATAACTAGATGATTTTTAATAACTGGGACTTTCTAATTCCTAGAGGGTAACAGATTTTTCTCTGGAAAGAAACAGAAGTACCTCTTTCAACAATTCTACCAATGTTTTTCTATTAACTTTAAAAGAACAAAGGAATAAACGACTATTGCAAAAGTACTTGTGAGATACTTCCCTCTAAACAACTTCAAAAATTTAATTGGGACCATTTACAGTTTTCACATAATTCACACAAGTTATTCCAACTTTCTTATTTAGAACTTAATATATTGCATTTCATTTTCATGGCTAACACAGAGCAATACATCATCATTACCTCACTTTCCAAGAATCATCACATTAAGTTTTTGGTGGGTATGGGTGTCTTATCTGGTTTTACCATTAACTTGCTCCTAACTTTACATGTTCAATCTTAGGTACTCAAATTATATTTAGGTACTCCTATTTAAGTATGAAGAATTTTTTTTATTCTAGCTCTTTAAGGCTCCATTTCAGGTTCCAAAGAGAATCCTGAATTGCAGCTAGTATATGATGGCATTATAGGCATTATAAATTTATAAATACTTCAACAAAGAAAACTGATGTCCCCGTGGACAAAGTCACATTGCCTTTTGCACTATAGGTAAAAACACACTGATCTCACATTCAAGCTTTCAAACACTTATGAATAATAACCATCAGGAGAATGCTTATCTAGTAGACAGAAAAACACTACTAATGCTTTGATCACACAAAACTAACTCTACACACAAGCAGTACAGGTAGTACCACCTCTCCTCTCCCAAAGAGCAGAGGGCAAATTACATTCTGCCTATACATCTCTACTACAGTCCACAGTAGTTACCCAACTAAAAAATTCCAGTACCTTACCTGGTAAATGTGAGTTTCACTTGTGGCATCTACAGTTTCATGAAGTTTGGGCATGTAAACTTTAATATCTTTTCCACCAAAAGCTCTACAACATTCTGCAAGGTCCTGACTGGCCTCAGGTGGTCCATGGACAATGACCAGTTGTCTTGGTTTCATTTGGTTAATAATTTTTTTAATTGAGTCCCCATCTGAACGTCCTTCATAGTCAATGTAGGTAACTCTGGCTCTAGTTTGAATTAAAAATCCAAGAATAATATGTTTCAGTTTAAAAGATTAAACCTCTTAGTGCTCCAAAATCCTTCATTACAATATTTTTTCATTATTCGACATCAACAAAAGCTGTCAGTACAAGGTATATTATGGATCTGAAAAGTACAGTTGTCAAATTGTGTGTGTATTTAACACTACAATCACGAAATTCACTTACATAGTTAAGAAAAAAAAGTTATTTAAGAAATAAGCATATTTGAACATGTTATCCTTTTAACAAAACATATTTAAGTACCTATGCTAACATACTATTGCATCATTTCTTCTACTTCTTCCAGTTGTCTTCATAAGACAGGGAACAAACCAAATTTCTTAAGAGTGGGGAACCATAAGACTTTTGTGTGCTCCCAGAATGACCAGTGAAATACAGCTTAGCTTGGGGAAAAAAATAAACAGAAGTCATGTCCTTTCCCACTTTCTTAACCCCAAGCTAGCCTTTTTACCCAATTTACAATGTACCATGCCACTGTTCTACCAGAACTGACAAGAACAAAGTCACTCACTTAATTTCCATGGATTCTGTTGCAGAAATACATTTGGTAGGAACATCTGATAAATCCTGGTCCATAGGCTCCTCTCCATTTGTCAAACCAGACTCCAATTTGCTTTTTTCTTCTTCTGTTGCTTGAAGTTCTGGAACTAGAAAATCCTCAGGTCTAAAGAATGAAAGGCATTTTGCTTTTTAGAGTAAAACCAAAGCACTACCTAATATAAAAAAAACAGTGCTGACTATTACTACTAAGATTTTTTTGTAACTGTTATTGCCAACAATTCTACTACACCTGTCTTCAGTATTTCCATACTTGAACAGAGCTGATTTAGAAAATATGACCTTCCTATCTGAAAAAATAACTTGAATAACTTAGGAAATACTAGCAAATCAAGGATTTCTAGCAAGTATTCCTTATACAAAGATGACAAATATCACTAGACTGCTAGGATGAACAGTGTTTTTTCACCTCACAAATTTAACAGTAATTTAAAGCAGAAAAAGTCAAGTTAAAAGAATTTTAAATTTTCTCTCTCATACAATTAAAAAAAAACCCAGGAGTGAAAATACATCCTAAGAGGTGTGAACACAGGTCAAGGACCAGCACTCTGCAGCTTCAGTTCTATCATAAGCTTCCTGTAAGACTTAGCAGTTTGAAGAGCATGTAAAAATGCTGCAAAAGAGAGAAAATGGTTTAATGATTTTAATTCCTTCTAGTTTTTTATTATTTCAGAGATACTATGTTAGTATACATTACCACCACATACTTGATAATTTCACCATATTCATCCCATTTAATTCTTTCTTCAGGAGCTGGAAACATTGGATAAGATTTTTTTGCCTGTTTGAAGAAGCTTCCTTTCCGGCTACCTTCACCTTTCATCATCAAATCATGTTTGGTCTTATGTAAAGTTGGCTGATCAATATCCTCTTCAGCATCACTCTCATCACTGGAATCGATATCTGCCCTGAAATGACATTCCAAAAAAAACTAGCACTTCTTTTTTTCCTCAAGTTTCATATTACATAAACACACTGACCTGAAAATAACAGTTGATATAACACTAACCAAGGCCAAGGACAGTTTATGTATCTGAGAAAGAACCCACAGTCAAAAGACAGATGAAACTGGGTCTGTCAGAACAACAGATTAAATACAACCACCCCCGATTCCTCAGTGCCCTCAGACAAGTTTACTGAAACGAAAATTTTCACTTATCCCTATAAAGAGTTGAAGGAGCAGAATAATCTCAACCCTGATTGTAACAGTAGAATGAGCAAACATATTTACTCTTTAGACTGCTCTAGCTTCTTAGCTGCTTCTTTCTTTAGTTTCTCCTTTTCTAGGTATTCTTCAAGCTCTTTTCCTTCCAACTTGACACGTTTTCTCAACTGCAGATAGAATTAAAATGAATGTTGTTGTGAGTAGCTGACATTACTTTAATACTTCTCCTACATGCTGCTGACGAGACTATTTGTACTTGGGTATCAAGGGCAAGTATAAATTGTATGTCATATACAAGACAAGACTATGGCAAACATGGCACCTTGGCATGGCAACATCATCATAGTGTCAATTAGTATAGTCTACTTTAAAAGGAATGCATCTCTAAAAATAATAAAATCAATTAAGCTTTCCAAAAATTTCTGAAAATGTCTTCAGGAAATATCTCTCTCCAATAAGTGAAGGCAAATACCCTTAGATGAGCTGTGGTTTTTAGTTTTTCTATCATTAACATCAACCCATAAGAACCCAGAAAAGTCATATTAGCTGGCAAAACAATGATAGATTTTGTTTCTTGTTTTCTGAGTACAGGTCACTTGGAATAAACTGAATTCTAGTAATAATTTAATACTCTAATTCAATGCTTTCAACCCAATCTAAAACTGAAATAAAGCTGCATCAGTTATTGAAATAATCACTGCAATCACAGGGGACTTCCATAAACTAACAATGTGTACCAGAAAGAAGTAGACCCAGGTGTACAGATTATTGAAAACATTTGAAAGCATGAATAGCAATTCTAATCTCCTAATTTCCAGCACTTTTTAATCTTTCTATTCCTTGTGGCATATATTATATTAATTTGACTTGATTCTCCCCTCACCAAACCTGGAGTATTTTCCAGCAAGACTAACACATCATATGTGGTGAGCTATCAACTGCAAGCAGACTTTTTTCTGTTATAATAAAAACACAACAGTAAGTGTTGTCTAAAAACATACTTAGAAGGAACTTCATGCTCAGGTCTATGGAGTATTAATTTTGCCACACCATGAAAAAGCATTTTGCAGTTCTCACTAGGAGACCTATTTTTATGTAAATTTATCCATAATTTAATAAATATGCCATACACTGATTTCAGGTTTCTCTCCACCAGTAGAATTTTCAGAAGATCAAAAAGGAAACTATGTTCAGTTTTTCCCATATGACCCCAGATGGCCCACAATAAAACCTTAGAGCTATAGAAACAACTCTTACCTCAATATCTATAACTTTTTCAGAAGGATTATCAATCAGGAATCGTGCTAATGTTCCAGGTGTAGTGCGGTAAGTTAAAATTATCGAGTTTTTGGAATCCTGGCACCACTGAATGAAAAGATCTCTAGAAAACCCACACTCCAAGTCAGGCTGACTGGCAAGAACAACTTTTGGACTAGGCACTCGAGCCAGATCAGACAGACTGTGACATAAGGAGAGATGGCGGAACTGAAAAGGGTTGTTTCTCTTGTCTTCAAAGCATCTCATCAACTTGTCACTCATCCATTCAACCTAAAACATGTATTGCAGAAAGTTATCTATATGAATACAAGTTCTTGAACAATACAAGCCTGATATGAAGTACAGGATGCAATATGCCCATGATAACTTCAGTATTTCTCAGCAGGTGTAGAAATAGTGTTGAGCATAACCAACACCGAAATAAGTACTTTAAGTTCTCTTTTTTAACAACTATAAACTATGCTAACAAGTCTTATAAAAACAGAAATCAGTGTCAAGAAATATGCCCACTGTCACAACTGGACCCTGTGTTACTTGATGAAAAGAGCTGAGACACAAATATGCACTACAGAATAAGGATACTCCCCCAGTATTTTGCTATTTTTTACCATTAAAAAGAAATGCTTTTGCATAAATGTTCCATTACTCTTCATAACAGGAATTTAAAATCAAAACAAACCTGTGATTTAGAGAACTCCACTACATTGTAGCTGACGTTATTCAAAAGTGCGAGAGAGTAGACTCCTAATCCTGCATCTTTTGTTCTCCAGATCTGATCAAGAAGCTGAGCAAGTTCCAGAACTCTGCCTGCTGTATCCACTGCTATTAATACATTTCCATCACCTCGTAATGTCTCCAAAACATTAGCTAAGAAGAATTAAAAACAAAACAAAAAGCTACTCATACTTTGAACCCAAGTTAGGTTTGTGGTGGGGCTTGGGATTTTTTGTTTGTTATATCACACTAGCAATCATATTCAAAAGCATACTGAGCACAGAAACAAATGAAACTTCAAAGGAGATCCAAATCCACACTGCCACCAAAATTACAGGGAGCTGGAGTTTTCTCAGTAGCTCTGAAGATCTCTCTGCCTTGGTACTTCTTTCTTTTGCCTTTTTTTAATTAAAAAACAAAAGTACAATGGAGTTTTAGAAAAGAAAGTGCTGAGGAATGTAATTTAAAATTCCCTGAAGAGATTTATGGATACTGGGTAAAATACACTGTTTTCAAATACGGTTCAAATTGTTAGGAAAACATTTAACTTACAGGATCAGTATCATCAGAAAAGAGTAATTCAAAACTTGTTACATTTAAATAAGGATTCTTAAGTTTAAATGCTGATGAATTTCTCATAGAAAAATCATTTATAGTGGCTAATAAACCACGTTACCAATATTTTTGAAGCCCAAACAATACATACTCAGCAGCTGTTCATCCCTTTGCTTCCTCCTGGGTTGTACATAAGTAGCATTAAATGAATCTGTAATAAGCAATGAAGGCCTGCTCAACATTTCCAAGGAACATCCATTCAGATGGCTGTGGAAAAAAGGCAAAATCTCACGTTTTTGCATTTCTATTTTAAGAGAAAAAAATAAGACAGCTAGCTTCCAGATATTTGCATGTACAAAAATCAAACTACTCAGCTGCTGAATGCTTCCTGCTTCAATTTTACAAATAAATAAAAATGAATGGAATAAAGAAACCCAGAGCTAATGCTGGCTTCAAACTGATTATTCTAGATGCAAATGAAATTAGTGGTCTTATTAGAACTGGAAATGCACTTCTGCTTCCACACCTCTTAATTACCCACTAAACGATACACACCTAACACAGCTAAGAACTATATATTGCTATGTTGAACTTACATCTCCCTCTTGTGGTTGAAATCAACGGCATAAACAATTTCTTCCTCCCCATCCTTGACAATCTTCCAAATTGTGCCTCCAATCATGTGACCAGCTGGCAATGGCGTGATTGACAAACCATGTCCTTTGCCTACAAGAGTTTTCAGTATTTTAGGTAGATTACACATATTGAAATGCATTACTCTAAACAAGAGATAGTAACTTTAAACAACTGAATGCCTAAATTACTACTGAAAAAAAAAGTCAAATGAAGTATGAAAAAGCAGTAACAGCTGTCCTTCCCATCTAACCAGTAACATCAAAATATTTTGCAATTCACTTTTATATTTCCTCCAGAATAAAGAAACTAAGGCAAAGATCACTTCTTCCCTCCACCTCCCACTGATACTCAGAGGCACTACAGAGCTGCTGTAACTATAGATGTAAACAACAGTAAATTATATAAAAAACATATCACAAGAAAGCATGCACACTAATGAAAGCCCAGAACCCTCTCTGAGGCAACTCTAAATGTTTATTGTATCATTCATTTTTTAGGTACTTAGAAAAACTTATATAAATTACACAATCCAGAAGCTTTCCAGAATGACAAACACACAAGTCAAGCCACAGCAAAAATGGTGTTCATGTGCTGCAGTCAGGGATGACAGAACTTTTCAGACTTGATCCATTTTTTAAATGCACTGTTGCTCCCTGTCATTGATACCAGCCTGTATCTTCATCGGATTAAAATGAGACCACCCACGACCATTATTCCCCAACTCTGCTGCATGAAGTGCACAGTAATAATTTAATAACTAAACACACATTATCTTTTTAAATGCCTCCATCGAGTTTTTTCAAATCACTTCCATTAAATATAAAAGAAGTTGGCTGTTTTAAATAAGTCGTACACTAAAATTACTCTTTAGATGTAAGAACTGCCAGCACAAACATAGCCTAGCAACAACTATCTCGAAAAGGGGCCTATAGTCTTTCAAGGAAAACATCCTATTTCTATTTTCCAAATAAGAAAGTAAGTATTTTGGCAGCACTATTCATGAACCTGTGAAATACTTCGGGGACAAACTGCTGGTGGTCAGCTTGTATGTGTCTCTGTTCAAGAAGAGAGTTTTTGGTTCATTCTGATCTTTACATTTAACATGAGTGGAAAGCTGCTGATTGTCTGTCTGCCTGCCAAAGGTTCCAGCAATAAGCAATACTGAGTCAGTGAAGATCTCCCCATTATATACCCATTACATGCTGTAACTTCCTCTCTGCAACCTGCTCTAGAAAGCGTTCTCTTGTGTTACTGCTTATGAACAGTTCTGAGGTATCTACCACTAAACATAAGCAAATGCTTTTGATAGACATGAATACATTCCAAGAAAAGTTACAATAAACTAAAACAGAAACATACATCTAAGCATTCTTTGGCATTACCTCCTCTGAATTAAGTGAATATTCTATCAATTTCTAGATACAATTGCTGAGGCAATTGATATAGACTGACACGGGACTAATGAATTCAGCACTGCAAAACACACAATATTTCAGAACTCACTCCCTTCAAAAAAGCTACTTTAACTCTTAACTACTCTGTTGCCTTACACGAAAAGTAATTTATTGAGGCTTTGGTGACAACTTTACCTTTTAAGTTAACAATCTGAGAAAACTTCAGCTGTTGTATTTTATCAAAGGCCGCATCTACATCGTCCAATGTAAAGAGTGTGAAATCTTCAGTATTATGACGGGACTAAAACAAACAAAGTATAGAGCATTCAAACACTATACCGTAACAAGGATGTTGTGTATGAAAGTATCAAGTTTAACATACCTGGTAGAGATCATACATAAACATCTGTCCCATTTTATATACAGGAATAGTTGCATAAATGGCACAATTCAACCCCATTTTTCCAACTGCATATGGAAGTGCACCAAGGTGTAGAGGGTCAGGGTGGGAAAGAAGAACAGCATCAACCTGGTGTACATGCCTATAAAAAGAGGACCAACAAAAGCCATTGAAAGGAGTTCTATATGGTTTTGTATATCTCCTGTTAGGGATATTCTGAGAATATATACACAGTCTGAATGCCAAACAATGAAACTTAAACCCTTCAAGGTCTGGGACAGTTTTAAAAATCATAAGTAAAATTATAGGTGTTTTCTAAGGTTCAAGTACTTAAAAATACAAGTGATTTCAGAAAGCATAACTTTAAGATCTGGAAGACATAAGTTTCACATCAAACTCCTGATGAAAAAGACCTTAGTATATATGTGAACACCAGAAAGTAACTGAGGGACCAAAAATACTATCAGTACAGATGTGCTACAAATTGTTTATACACCTAAAAAGTGACTACAACTTTTCTTCTGATGAGAAAGAACCAAGTAACAGGACCAAAGACACAATAATCCTCCAACTGATAAAGATCAAATCAAAATGTATTTCTTTAAATATATAAAAGATCAAACATATTGTTTAAGAAAAGTAGCACGTCCATTTGGGGACTTTTATTACTTTTAAAACTTTTTTTTTTTCTTGCAAACTGTTGCATAAAATTAGAACTCAGACTAAAACCTTTCTATGTATCATAATTTAAAAACTTGAGGGCATAAAACACATGTATTTCACCAATGAAAATACAAGTTGGTCTGACAGCTTTTTGTTCCCTTGCCTAGTAAGTGGGGCACACACATTCTTCTTGATGGCTGTTATGAAAAAGGGAATTTTATCTAATTGTTTCTCAGATAAGACACTTGAAAAATTTTATTAATTATACTTACTACCTAATAATCCTCAGTTAAAAGATTCCAAACACTGCAAGTGTGTCAGTGCTACAAAACTAGTATCAAAAAGCTTAGTTTCTTCGCAGAATTTCCACGTTTCAGTCCTAACTTGGCAATCAGCACAGCTCCTTCCTGTACACCAGCAGAAGTTCAATATTAACGTCTAGATAGATTTCAGTTTGTAAGGTTTTTTCCCTTTGCAGGGCTGGTGTACTGACAAAAGGCATTTTCCTGACAGTCGACTCAACTTGAAACAGGAGGCAGGAGCTGAACCGCTTCGTATTTAGCTTACATACACTAAGGCTTTCTCTCCCATTTAAAACTTACTTAACTGTTCTAAATTAATTGAGAGACAATGTGACATAAATTGTGTCACATTTATGACAATAAAAATCAAACAAACCATCCAAGACAAAACAAACATGGGTAAGTTTGAGAATTACAGTTAAGAGACACAACTCAATGGACTGACAAGTAAAAACCCCAAGCTTTTGCGGAATATGTTTCAGCAGTGTGATTCTCTTCAGGTAAAACATACACAAAACAAAACAAAATAACAACTTTGGATTTCGCAACACCATACATTACACCACTGCATGGAATTTTGAAAACCTTCAAGACAGGCCAAGATCTATTTTAAAAAAAGTGTATCAACTGAACTACTTACTTCCTCAGAGAATCAATAATATCCATAGAAAAGTTTTCATCCCAGCCACAGTCCAAAAGAAAACGGAACTCATCTACTTGCAACAGATAGCAAAGGGCAGATTCCTCCTGCACCCCCGAGAGCGTAGTCAACTTGATAATCGATGTCATTTTCCTCTCCAAGTGTTTACTCTCCAAAAGAACTTAACTGAATGGGGGACAAAACGTTTCATTGACTATCATTGACTAACACAAAGAAAAAGTCCATTTACTTGGATCTAGCTTTACATATTCCTGAAAATATGCAGACTAACGGTGTTAGTACTGTTCAATACGGCTGCTGGATACCAATTAAGTTTCAGATATTAACATTCGGCGGTTATAGGTCTTCTGTTAATACAAAGTGGTGGGGTTGTTCTTTACAATATACACTAAGAATAATTTTAAAAAGGATTCCTAGGAGCAGCGCAGTTAACAGGAGCTCC
This sequence comes from Vireo altiloquus, assembly GCA_013396875.1. Taxonomy (NCBI): domain Eukaryota; kingdom Metazoa; phylum Chordata; class Aves; order Passeriformes; family Vireonidae; genus Vireo; species Vireo altiloquus. The sequence continues at coordinate 433,526 of VZRF01004288.1, forward strand.
ACGGAGCTGCATAGGTACACCCAGAGAGGGCCGCGACCCCTCAAAGCCAGGGCCTGCCCGACCAGGAGCACAGCGCGGGGCGGGCCCGGGGCTCCGCGCAGGGGCTCCGGGGCTCCAGCGCCCCACCGAGCCCCGGCGCCCGGGCCTGGCCTGACGGGACGAGTCTCGCCGGGCGGGGACGGCGTCACGGGAGCGAGCCCTGCGCCCACTCCAGTCCGAGACGAGGAGAACAACGGAGAAGAGGGGGATGGTGCGAAAGAGCCGATACCTGCCGCCCTCAACCACCCCCGGCCCGCGCCACGCACGCCGCCATTTAGCGGGAGGCGGGGAGGAGGAGCAGCAGGCGGAAGAGTAACGGGAGGCACCACCGCGAGCTAGCCGTGGGGACGGCCCTCTCCCCCCGCCCTTGTGCACCCCGTGGTCTCTCCCGGCCCGCCCATTCCCGGTGCCCTTGGCGTGGCCGCTGCGGCGCGAGCGGCGGTAATGGCGGGGTCGGGCGCGGGCTGGGAGGGCGGAACTGCCGTCAGACCTCCCTGGGAGCGCCTTGCCCTGTCGCCTACCCCTCCGACCGGGAGGGACACGGCGGCGGGCTGGGCCGCCCCTCAGCCGTGGGGCTTTATGGCGCTTTGTCCCTGGAGGGGCGGTTGGGGTCCCGCGCAGGCCGGAGGCGGCTGAGCCGGGAGGTGGCGGGGCCGTGTCGCGGGTCAGCGCCCGGGGCCGGGGGGGTTTGGCAGCACCTCCCACGCAGGGGTCGGTGCGTGGCCGCCGCACAGTGGCCGCGGCGGCAAAGGCGGCGGTGGCCGCCCCTGGGACCCGGCTCGGAGCTCCGAGCCCGCGGCAGCGTGTGACAGACATCCTTGGCGTCGCATGTAATTCCCTAATATAGAAGGCTTTGGTTGGATTGGGAAAGCTTGCTGGGCTTCTTTAGTCTGGAGAAGAGAAGGCTGAGAGCGGATCTCAGTATTATATGTAGATATCTCAAAGGTGGGTGCCGAGAGGATGGTGCCAGACTCTTTTCAGTGGTGCCCAGCGACAGGACAAGGAGCAATGGCCATAAGCTAAAACACAAGAAGTTCCGCCTCGAGACGAGAAAGAATTTCTCTAAAGTGAGGGTGGCAGAACATTGGAACAGGCTGCCCAGGGCGGTCGTGGAGTCTCCTTCTCTGGACACATTCCAAACCCACCTGGACGCATTCCTGTGTCACCTGCTCCAGGTGACACTGCCTTGGCGGAGAGGTTGGAGTGTGTGACCTCCAGAAGTCCATTCCAACCCTAACGATTCTGTCATTCTGTGAGTTTAGAAATGTTTTTCTTTATTTTAGAAATGTCCTTTCTTATCTGTCAGCTCCCCACTAAACACATAACTTGTCTCTGACACTTGGCACAGGCAATAAAGTATCCATCTACAGGAGTTTAGGTTATAGAAGTGTTTTTGATGTTTTACAGAACAGGAAACTTCTTTAGAGTTGCTTTAATGGGTAAATTAAAGAGATATTCTCTTTCTCTCTTGTTTTAGGATGAAAGACTTTTTCCCAGGGTCAAGAGTTAGTTAGGATTATTTCTAAGAAACCCAGGTATGGTTTTGAGAAAAGTATGTGTCTCCTAGGGAGTGTTTGATAGCCATGGTGTATTATGTTACTGTAGAATTCTAGTAAGTGAGAGTAAGGATGCTAAGTATGCAACAGTATTCAAGTGCGGATTTATTAATAACTCTTACCTGTTACGCTTTTCTTTCTAGCAGTCATGGTGAATTTTGCCCAAGCTGTGCGTGACCACTGGGTTCACATCCTTGTTCCCTTAGGATTTGTGATTGGGTGCTATTTTGACAGATGGAATGATGAAAAATTGTCTGCCTTCAGAAACAAGAGCTTATTATATAAAAGGTCTGCTTTATGATGCCTCTTCTACACATATTTAGTTATTTTTCAACGAGCTTCCTGGTTCTTTTTTATGAAAAAGTTATTAGTATAACCAAAAAATGGAAAAAAGCCCTGAAAATATCAAGCATTCATGAAGTGTTTTAGGTCAGTAATACCCGCTAAATATAGAGTCTTTAGGAGCTATATTCATGAAAGAAAGGATCATTAACTGGTGTTAAGTTTTTGATCATGCAATGTAAAAACCATTCTTTCAACTCTCTAAAACTTTAGCAGGAAACACAGTGCTTGAGTTTTAATTATCTCTCTTAAATTTAAAATGATCATAGCACTTTTTAACCAAATACTTTATATAAATGTGTGTTGATAATAACTTGAGTTCTTGAAAATTAACATACATGCTAGAAATTGCTATTTCTTGACTGAATTAGGTGATTATATGCACTGATCAGTTTTGGTTTTCTGGCTGTGACTTTGCAGGGAGAATTTATATCAGAGAACTTCAGGCATTGGCTCATCTGTGTCACTTCTAATTCTGTATTAGATCATCCGGTTAACAAAAGAAGAGGGAAAAAAGCTATCAGCATAGACTGATAGTAGGAGTGTAATCAGTTTGCCAGTGGATTTTTTTTTTTCCAACTCTGACCTCAGCTAAATGAATTTTAGCTGAGTAAGAAAGAAAACTTTTGACATAATCCACCTCACTGGTACCTTAGCCCTTTTTTTAATGCATTTGTTAGTGAAGTTGGGCTGCTACGTCAGCATCTTGCAAAAATCCCTTCTGCTGTCACGCCTCTCTTTCTGCTAAAGTAATGAATTATTATATTTAAAAGAGCTAGAATAGGTCATTTTGGATCCAATTAAATGTCTGTTAACTCCTTAGAAGTCAGCTGTTCTGGGCTTCATTTAAATGAATAGAAATTAAGAGGACTCAATCCATTGAAGCTTTTGAAAGAAAGGAGGAAGTTTATCAGTATTGAAATATTTTAAGCTGATAACAATTGCAAGGAAAGCTAAGTTTTTACATAAATCTCAGCATTAAAGTATTGTTGAATAAATACTTACATTTATTAATAATTATTCTAGAAAGAAAGATACTGATTTTAGTCTCTTCCCTCTTTGTTTTTTCTTTCTACACAGGGAGTTGAAGCCTGGTGAAGAAGTGACATGGAAATAAAAGCTGATGATGAAAAGGAAGACGTTTTTGTTTGATTCATCATTTCACATATTGAAAGAACAGGAATATGATTTTTATGCTGAGAGGATACTACAGTGAAGGGCATCTGCAATTCATCAGTGCTAGTTTAATTTCCAGTGTTACTTTTTGAAGTTGACTGAATTATATGACTAATATGTGTTCAGGAATTCCATTAGTCCATAAGCGTTGAGAAAACTTTGTCCCCTACTCTGGAAGGGAGAGGAAGAATTATAGAATAAACTATGCAAAAATCATTTGTGTTGTTATTGATGTGTATGGTGTGGAATCCATGTGTTTATAGCTAATTAATTAACTCGCCTTCAAAGGACTGCTTCCATAAACCCAGAATGTGGTTGACAGTTATTTGAGGGTTTTTTTTGAAACCGGGTACGTTTCTTTTCAGATTTCCTCTGTAGGCTTGTGTGGAATAGCGGTAAGCGGGTACTGCGGCTTTGTGAGCAGAGCAGGAGGGCGTAAGGGCCGGGCCGGTGGTGAGTGCCAGGCGGGAGCGGGCGGTGCCGGGAGGGCCGGGCCGGTGCTGAGTGCGAGGCGGGGGCGGGCGGTACCGGGAGGGCCGGGCCGGTGCTGAGTGCGAGGCGGGGGCGGGCGGTACCGGGAGGGCCGGGCCTGGTACCGGGAGGGCCGGGCCTGGGGCCTGGGGTCGCAGCGGCGCGGGCGGTGCCTGTGGCTCCCTGAGGGCACGGCCCCCGCGCGGGGGCGCTCGCGGCCAGCGG
>VZRF01004289.1:0-28882 GCA_013396875.1 Vireo altiloquus
GCTAAGGAGCTGAGTAGTGGAATTTCAGAATCTCAGAGTGATTTGAGGTGGAAACAAAGTTAAAGCCCATCCCGTGCCACCTCTTGCCATGGGCAGGGACACTTTCCACTAGCCCAGGTTGCTCCAAGCCCTCTCTAACCTGGCCTTGGACACTTCTGGGGATTCAGGGGCAGCCACAGCTTCTCTAGGTACCCTGTGCCAGGGCCTCCCCTCCCTCCGGAATTTCTCCTGTATATCCCGTCCAGCCCTACTCTCGGTCTGCTTGAGGCCCTTCCCCCTTGTCCTGTCACTCCATTCCATGTAAATTTTCTCTCTTTATCTTTCTTGTAGGTTCTTCAGGCACTGGAAGGGGCTTTCAGTTCTCCCCAGAACCTTCTCGTCTCCAGTCTGAAGAATTCCAACTCTTCCAGCCTGTTTCCATAGCAAAGATACTCCAGCCCTTGGAACATCCTCCTGGTGTCCCCTGGACTTGCCTCAGCAGCTCCATGACTTTCCTCTGCTGATGACCCCAGGCCTGGATGCAGCAACTGGGGTCTCACCTGAGCAGAGCACAGGGAGAGAATTCCCTCCTTCCACCTGCTGCCCCCATTTCCATGTGTCCCTGCTGTCTGTGATGGAGAGTCCTGACGGAATTAGATGGAATTAGAGCCTGTCTGACCTTCTTTGGATGTGTTTCCCCCTGTGGAATTATTTTCATCCTACAGCAATACAGGGATGTAACCTGCAGGCAAGATCCGAGTGCTCTGTGTAGTTTTTATTGAGCCATGCACTGGGAAATCACCAGGAGCACTCCAGTGTTGTTCTGCCAGTTCACTTGGGTCAGACATTCCAACAAACTGTTCATCCAGCGGAAAAATTGGTCGTGGATCTGGCCACATGTAGTTGTTAAAGATAATATGGCACCTTGACAGAAGTGTTTTAGCCTGCTGTCCTTGCTAAATCCCCAGGGAGATAATTACACTCTCCTACTCCAGGAAGCTTTCCCACCCCTAAAATTTCTTTATTTCCTCTAGTAAACTGTTGTGGGGAAGCACAGTGGGATGGGAAGGAGCCTGCAAGATGTGGCACACGATGTAAAACCCATAAAATGCTGTCAGCCTCTGGTTTGAGGTGAATTGTGCACTCCTAAACTTACAGCCTGCGTGCTGAAATACAGAGTGCGTGCATAAAGGGTGGCTCAATCCAGACAAAAATATTGCATCATCAAAAAACTTCTCTAATAGAAAGTGAGAAAACTCCTGGAGAATCTGAGAATCTCTCCCTAGGGAAAAAAGTATTAAAGAAAAAAAAAAAAAAGATCTCTTAATGAACACTTTGGTAAAAATTCCCAGTAGAAATCAGGGAAATGTCAGGAAATCTTTGTTAAAAAAAATGACCACCTCTCCTTGATAGGTAAATGAAAAACAAACAAAAATAATTAATTTCGAACAGGGAAAAATACTTATTGCCGAGGTTGTTATTAGTAAAGGCTTGGATATCTTCCAAGGTGAAGTTTTTATAGCTGTTAAAATTCATGGAGTGAACAGGCAAAGTGGGAGTTCCTACAGATCCATGCAGTTCTGTTCATTAACATACAAACTACCCCCAGATTTTTGTTAATTGTCGGGCAGATTTATTCTTAAATGTTTCCAGGAAAAGAAGAAGAAAGGAAAAAAAATGGAAAACATTTGACAAAAAGTAATGTTTTGCTCCTGTAATTAAGAAATATTTTATTTTCCTTCTTCCTATGTGAAAAACATGAATTATTTTCAGGAAGTGAAGAATTTCAAGGTCAGTTTCTACTGCGAGATGCTACAGCACAGTCTTGTAGGTAAAGCAAAAAAGGAACAAAGCTGAATCATAAAGAAATGTTTATTAGGATAATAAATAAACAATAAACACAGCAATAATAAATACATTTTCAAAAGAGCTCCAGGCTCCAGCAGGGAAATATTGCTGCTGATGGAATATCTGAGGAGAAAAATTGTAGGGGAGAAACAACTTTCTTTATATAACAGGAAGGAGCTGCAGAGTAGCACCAGGTTTGTCTGTATGGTTCAGGTGCTCTTAAGTTACTTTTAAGAGCTCAGACCCTTTTTATATCCCACTGTTAACAATTCTCTGGAGAAACACAGCTTTGGAGAACTAAGGGCAAAGTCTTACTAATAAAATCTCCTCGTTTTTATATTACCTGTTTGTTCTGAAGAAAACATTTTTAAAGGGATCTGCAGCACTTGGTAAAAGGTAAAGAAATTAAAAGCCTAAAAGGATTCCTGTGAAAGTTCTGTAAAATCCTGTAGAAGGAAATACTTTCAATACAGAGGATGTGAAGAATGCGACAAAATTGTAATGAGTTAAATTTGTCATAATTGCATGTGAAAAATACCCTAGCCTGGTATATAGGGCTGTTATATTTCAGTTACTAAAGATGTACATATTTTTATATATATATAAAATAAAGTTTCAAAGTAGGAAGATCAGTGAAAATACAAATAAAATTCCCAATTATATTTTCTAGACAGGTGTCACATTTTTTTGGGCACTTATGATTCTATGATTCTTTGATGAGTAATTACTATTAGAAATAACAAAGAGCATGAAAAATGAGAAGTTTTATAATATGTAAAACAAATTCAACCCTACTAAGCAGCAGAATATGTTATTATCTCCTAAAACTTAAAATATTTTTTTAATCTTACGTATATCTGCAAACTTTTTTCTGTTTCCACCTAAATTAGAACCATAAGACTGAATCCAGCTCCACGGCTGCAACCATGCTGGATATGCCATGAATAATCCCAAAATCTCTTCCATTCATGCATAAGAGTTAAGCACATAATATTGTAATATATTAAAAGTTATTTTCTATAGTACAATACAGAATAATTATACATATAATGTGTACTAATCCTATTATAGAGAGCCATGAGAATGAGAAAATGGTTAAACTTCTGTTTTGAGTAAAGAAGGTGAAAAATGTCAAAAATCAGAAGCCTTTTTATTTAACTCAGTTTTCTCTGGTTTTTGCAAGTGTTACCATTTTTAAGGCAAATCAATAACTACTGATCCCAAAAATTCCTGGATATGATACTCCAGAGGCATACTTGGAAAAGTCTCAGTTATTCCATAATAATCATAAAATTCCTCATGAAAATCCCAGGTGTTCATGCATTGACCTGTCAGGTGCCACTTTCCTTCTCAAGATGTTGAAAAATTTGTACTTACAGTATAATTTATGTCACAATTTGTGATCTTGGCTTTAACTGAAAACATTTGAAATCACTTTGGGCTGCTTTGTCCATAGCAAAGTCGACACTTTTAAGGATTTTCAGCCCAGCCCAGAGCAGGTGTGGCTTTCCCTGGATCTCTGGAAGTGTCCAAGGCCAGGTTGGATGGAGCCTGGGGCAACCTGGGCTAGTGGAAGGTGTCCCTGCCCATGGCAGAGGTGGAACAGGATGGGCTGTGAGGTCCTTTCCACCCCAAACCATTCCATGATTCTGTGATCGAGGACATGGACACACAGCTGCCCCCAGCTGTGGATAAACCACAAACAATTAAGAGGCAGAGAAGTTTGTTTCCTCACTTACCTCAGTTTCCAGTGGTTTTGACTGTTGCCACTTTCCTCTCATGCAGAGCATATTGGCTGTGGAGATGAGAGTATTAACCCTTGAAATCATTATGGAAGGGGAGAAATTACAGAGCTGTATTTCTGAACAGAAAATTAATCAGTGGGGACTCTCCTGATGATATTGGAAATGTAGTTCCATCATGTACATGTGAGGGAGGGAGATAGGAAATGGCAGAAAGGTTAATAGCTGAAAAAAAATTAAAAAATTAAGTCAGTCATCTTCCAAACTCTCTTTTGAAAAGATGCTATTTTTATTTGCCTTAGGATATGGGTTTTTTTCCTAGAGCTTGTAGAGCTTTCATTTCTCAAAAGAAGAAAGAGTGCCTGCAACAGCCTGGAATAATTTTCTGACATGAAACAGGTATACAGAACTTCACATTTGTTTTGTAAAGTTTCTACAAATACCAAAATAACGAGGGGAAAAAAGTTTTAAAAGCTGTTGTTCAAGAGCAGCTACCAGAGCACTAGAGAGTGTGTTAAATAATGCAAAACATTCACTCAAATAAATCTGGATTGATCAACAGCAGCCAAGAAATATCCTTGGAGCAAAAAGGAACGGCAAGATAAGAAGAAAAGGTGTCTGATTTAATACAGAAATCATGTTTAGAATTTACAGTGATTTTATAGACATATTTCAGGAATGATGTACACTCAACTGATATTGAATATATGGAACATTAATGGAATACTGTTACATATTGATAAGCTGTGAGATAGGTAGATAAGAAATATATTTTAAAAAATCATAAAAACTTCAAAGCCAAACCCCCAAATCTCCAAATATTTTCCCACACACATCTTATTTAATCCTATTTTTTCCCCCCTTTTGCATTCAGTTGAGCATCTTCTAGCTCTTCAGCATTCTCATGGTTATTTTCCACATAAATTGAATATTTGTTATTCACCTAAGCTCTGGATATTAATTACCTGATAACAAAGATCTTATCTAAGCCATCTCTGACAATTATCTGTGCAGACATAGAGAAAATTTTCACCATGACTGTATGATTTCATTCCTAGTATGCAGAAGGTATAACCACACCCCTTGGAATCATGAATGATGAACTGGGGCTTATTCCATGAGGGTGAAACATGGTGTGATTCCATGACTGAGACTGGATTTATTGCTAATACAGGATCTAAATAATAGGGGGAGGTGGGCTTTATTTGTACAAAATCTGCAGTGCTTCATCCAAAACAAAATCAGGTCTGCCAGGCAAAGGTTTCTGTGGGATGAGGTCAAGACTTGAATTTCACAGTTGGCCCTTCTCTATTTAACTGGCCTGAATCCTAATAAATGCTTTTGTTTCTCTAAAGGGAAGGAAGGAGGTGAAATCTAGAGCTGACTTTTATAGCTTAGACTTGTCTGTAAATCGGACAGAGCTCTTTTTAATTAGGAGCTCACAAACATGAGCATTCCCTCTAATCCAATCCATAAGAAGTGGGGTCCTGTTCCACAGACAACTGGAAGAGCTGGACAAGTCACACATTAATTGGTGCAGGAAGAATAAAGGCCTGTCCCACACTCCCAGAAACACAGGCTTTAATCATTCCACTTGCAATAAAATTCCTCGAGGTGGTAACAGCACAGTTCTCTTTTCTTCTAAAGGCCAGAGAGTGAATATCACAGGTTCACTGATAAAAATCCTGCATGGAGAGAAGGCTGCCTCCAGCCTCAGGCACCAGGATTTCACAGGAGTTCAGCTCCACTGCTGGGGGAGGAATCCGTAACAAATTCCTGTGTGGTGCTGCAGCTCCACCACCATCCCGCACTGCATGTGCATAAATGAGCAGGGAATTGAAAATGATACCAATTCTATTCAGCTGTCCCTCATATTTAACTGGAGCAAGGCAGATTTTCATCACTGGCTCAGCATAGCTGCAAGGGAATTAATAATAAAACCTCCCTGCCCAAGGAAGGTCTCCCTTTCTAGGTCAGCATTTCTGCTTTGGTTCCCAGCCAGAGCCAAGGCACTGTCCTTCTTTAGGTCTTCAGAGGCACCTTCAGTGTGTAGCCTTAGCTCAGAAAAAATGGGCATTTGGAGGAATTAAAAAAAAAAAAAATTACTCCTACCCAAAAGTCAGACTTTTGTCCCAGTCCTGTCTCTGGGGTCAGGCAGAAGTTGCATTTCAGGCAGCAGAATCAGCATCTTGAGTAGGCCAAGCAGGATGGAACCCACCCCAGGGAGACCCCCCAAATCTGTTGATGCCTTAGGTTTTAATTTTTATATTGTTCCCAGCCCTGCAGTGCCCAGTGTAACTCTGCAGGTCCCTGGAGCTCGTTCAGTGCTGTTCTCTCATGCTCACACTGACATAACAAAGCCTCTCCAGCTCGCTCTCCAAGGACACCCAGACCCTCCTGGGCCCAACAACTGCAAACCTTCATCTTGGGGAGAGGGGGGCAAGCTTGGGCAAATTCCATCCTTGCCTGGCTTCTGCTTGGGCAATTGATGCTGATATCAAAGTGGGAAGAACTCGGGAGCTGTCATTGTCCATGTTGGGATGCACTGAGGCAGGAGCCTCTGGAGCCCAGAGTGTGACCTCTGAAGGCCTTTCAAATAAATCCCTCCTTTATTCCTTTATTCCTGTCTAATCCCTGTTTCTAGGGAGCCATTTGAGGCATCACTATCAGGATTCCCAATTAAATGTTTCCTCACTTTGAGCAGTTTCCAATTTCATTAAGGAATATGTTACCTAAAGAACAGTAAATTATTTGCAGACAGTGTTTGCTCTGTTCTGTTTGGGTTTAGGGAGGCAAATAAGAAAAAGGAATATTTTATTCTTGTGATGTGAGACTATTCCATGGTCCAGGTATCTTATATCCCTAATGAGTTAAATGAGGTGAATGGCAATTTTGGGGTGTCATGTGGAGAATGTTGGAGAACTGTAGGAATACAAAGCATATCTTTGTCTAATTAATGCACAGTATCTTTAAAATCCTTAAATTGCTGTGCATATTTTACTTTATGGCTTGAGTTTCACCCAGCAAGGCATGGTAGCAAATCCCACCTTGACAACAGAGAGGAAAACTCACATGCAGTTGATTTTTCAGGTCAGGCATGCATAGAGATACAGAGCAAATCTTGATTTTGATAATATTTTCCTCTCCTGAAAGACAAGCTGATCAGGTTCTAGAGCCTATTTTTCTATTTCTTGTTCTTTCCCACAGGATGAAAGACCAGAGTTTGTTGCTTCACTCTTTTGTTTCCAAGGCAAAAAGATAAATAAGTGACTTTTATGTATATTAATTAGTAGAGCAAAATGGAACTGTAATCAGATGGTGTTTCCAGTCAGTCTATGGGATAACAATTAGCATGTTTGGAACCTGATTCTGATCCTGGTTTGTGTCTCAAATGAAATTAAAAGCCTCTTCTCTCTTTTGCAAGCAGTGTGTTGTGAATAAAAGGATAGAATAATCTCTTACAGGCTATTTCTCTCATACATATGATGATGGATTGAAATGTGGTCCTGTTTCTCTGACTCCTGTGGTTTTTTCCAGACTTTCTGACTCCACTCCTGAACCCTATGCTAGAAGTTGAAGGAAAAAGAACGAGGAACAGAAGCACTCAAGCAGAAGGGCTCAAGTAACTCATTGTAGGACAAGTTCACATCCAGATTCTGGGACAGCCAAGATGAAGGTTACCTGCTACCAGAGCAATGGATATTTTTCCAGTTTCTGTGTTCTAGGGTCAAAAGAAGAGTTGGAAATGCATCAAAATGAAGAAATTCTCTGAAAACAGACAGATACGTGGTGGGCATGGGCATGGTTTCCACATGAGCACAGGGCTTCCACAGGGGCATGGGGTTTTATTTGCACATGAAACCTCAATCTGAGCATGACTTACAGAGATACAAGTGAAGAAAGCTGAGAAAATCATGTCAACTGATTTAAATGACTTAAAAATTTCAAAGAAACCACTTTGCAAACCTGGGTAAAACAGTCTTGAAGATGTATCTGTGGAATAGGTTTCTCTATGCCCATCCTACAAAGAGATTATTATATCGTGGGCATGCTATTGTGGGTGTGGTTGTGCTCATTCAAGGTTGGATTTGGGGATCTTGGAGGTCTTTTCCCACCTCAATTCAGATTGGAAAATCCTAAAATTTTAGAGCTCTGCTGAAGAGCTGATTTGGACTTCAGAATGGGACCCATAGGCTGAGCAGCTCTATGCAATAATAAGCCTTAAATGGTTTTATTTCTCAGGACAACAACCAGAGTAACATTTTCCTACAGATATTAATACATATTCCGAAAGAGTACATCTAATTTCCTTGCAGTAAGGAAGGAAAAGCTCCGTGGCAATAAAGTTGGCCCTTCCCTGTTTTTGCCAAGGGTAGTCCCTGCTCCAGAGCTGTGACTTGGCACTGGTTTGGCCCTGGTGCACACATGGCCTTGGGAAAGCTTCAGCGTTCACACCTGGGATTTGCAGAGTTACTGCAGGAAAGGAATCACTGTTTGATCTCCTTCCCTGCCTTTGAAGGAATTACAGCGATTTTATCCTGCCTGGTGGTCATGTTCCAGGCAAAAGCAGGGGCCTGAGAGGAGGCTTAACTTGGTACCACCTGGAAAGTTAAAAGTCTCCAGGGCTTACAAGTTCAATATTTCAAAAGGGTTAAAACCAAGCTGTGACAATTCAATCAAGACCAGGAAAGACTGTGAATGTACCACAGGAGCAAGATTCTCTTCTCTTTTAAGATAACTAAATATAAGAAACCATAAATGAATAAAAAAATCTGTGATCTCTAAATTAATATAAGGGCAGCTATTAGCTTTGAAAAAAAAAAGATTAATTTACCTTTAATTACAAAATTAATTTACCCTGAAATTATGCTCAAGAAAATACTGTTGTAGTTTGTCCCCAGGGAAGTGAGCATCTGAAAAATTAGTATTTCTAATATTTAATAATATTCTAGACATTCTTAACATAAAAACATTAAGGTATTTTCTATGTTGAGAATATTGTTGTGATCATTTGTGTGCCTTTTTCAATCCTGTCTTCTCTCTTATCTCCCATATCTGTCAGACATTACAGAATCACATTCCTAAAAAAGAAATATTCCTAACCATTATCCTTCATTACCATGAACACGGAATTGAAGAAAACCAGAGGAATATTGTTGGATTATTCGAAGTTATTCAGGATTATTCAAGAGCCAAAGATTGCCCCACTTCAATTTTTAACTCTGTATTTTGTGCAGTAGAACCCTGGCAAACAATTTCAATGGAGATGAAGCATTTGCAGAAGATTTTCCAAAGTTGCCTTAGGAACACTGCTGTCCTCTGAAGTGAATATTCCAGGTTACATTAGGTACCAGCTGTTGGAAAGACCCCAATAGGAGAAGAGTGATGGAAAGGAAGTTTAACTCTCCTCCAAGTTTCACAGAGCCCAGGTACTGAATGTGCCTCACTCTCACAGCCAGAGCTCTTTGCACACTGATATTTTGGAGGACTTCTGGTTTTTTCATACAGCTTGGAAGGATCTAAATTAAGGGAGAAGTCTAGGTTAAAAAAAAAATCGGAATATATTATTATACTGAGGCTAGGCTGAAAGAGACCATGGCTGCCTGAATGCTTTGTGACAGCATTTTTGTACATTTTCACTTATGTCTCCAAGTATTTTAATGTATAGAGCAATGTGGGTAAAGAGCACTATTGTCGTCTTACCCACACAAAATTTAATTCCAGACATTTGGGTGGTGACATATTGTTAATTAAATATTGATTTGTTGGAGGATGAACGGAGCCATCGGTATTTTCCTTCCTAATTAGAATAATGACTGCTCCACATGCCAACAGTTATGAATCTCCCTGAAATAACTGTGCAAGTGGAAATGTAGGAAACCCTTAAATAATGCAGGATATTGCACCTCAATTATGATTAATAAATTAGCTGTAGTGTAGTAGCTGCACTATTGAAATAGACTGTCCACATTTCCCTTACTGGGAGTAAAGATCCAGTGTTTGATAGTTTGCATTTATCCTGGAGCTCTGTGTTCCAGTTTGTCAGGACTAAATAGGCTCAGCATTGTGAAAAAAGCCCAGTTGCACATTCCTCAGGGCCATCAATATTGTTCTTAGTGATTCCACAAGCAAAGCATGCCGTGAACTGATAAAGGAAGCCACTCTTTCACTCCGAGCCACAAGCTCATTTATGGAATATTAAATACTTCAGTAGCTGAACTTCTTTTAATAATTAATTTTTGTGGTGCTTATGCCCCATGGATGAAGAAGGGGCTTCTATTTCCATTGCAATCAATTTCTCACTTTTTAATCAACATTAATTTAATGTTAGAATCTGATTTTCTGTATCATGCTAATTTCTCCTGGCTGGTCTCTGATTAGTGAGTTTAATGTGCAACTATTCTCCCTCATCTCCAAGTTCAATTTCTTCTTAGAAAATGTCTGCTTTCTTCAGCTTTCATCTTAACCAGCACGGGATCCTTTCCCCCAGCCAAAGCCATGTCAGCACATCTCCCTTATCTCCCTCAAAATATTCCTCTCGGTCTTTTTCTAAGTTAATATTTCCTCATTACTCCAACATAGAATCCTTGAACTGTTCCAGTTGGAAAAGCCCTCCAAGATCATCAAGTCCAACCATCCCCTGGCACTGCCAAGGCCAGCACTGACCCATGTCCCCAAGTGCCACACTGACATGGCTTTAAATCCCTCCAGGGATGAGGACTCCAACACCTTCCTGGCAGCCCCTGCCAATGTTTGACCACCCTTTCAGTGAAGAAATTCTTCCCAATATCCACCCTGAGCCTCCCCTGGCCCAGCCTGAGGCTGTTCCCTCTCCTCCTGTCCCTGTTCCCTGCCAGCAGAGCCTGACCCCCCCCGGCTGCCCCCTCCTGTCAGGGAGTTGTGCAGAGCCACAAGGTCCCCCCTGAGCCTCCTTTTCTCCAGCCTGAGCTCCTTTCCCAGCTCCCTCAGCCTCTCCTGGTGCTCCAGCCCCTTCCCCAGCTCCGTTCCCTGCCCTGGACATGCTCCAGCCCCTCAGTGTCTGGCTCGTCCTGAGTGCCTCAGAACTCACTCCAAATTATTCTTTCATTTTTACAAGGCTCACCATAGTAAGTCAGTGCACCTCAAATGTGATTAAGACCATGAAATAAGCAATAACATTTTTTACTATTTTCTTATTGAAAGAAGTAAACGAAAAAGGACCATGATGTTTGAAGATGGGCTGAGAAACTTGGTGACAGGGGCCTATAAAATGGCAGCATGCAGTTTTCAGTCCACCAAAAGGTCACCTACAGGGCATCTCTGAGCCTTCCTTTATCCCTTCATTTTGCCTTTGAGAATGTTTCAGATTTCCATATAGGAACACACTCTTCAAGGAGCCTCTTCAAAGTTTTTATAGGGGAAACAATTTGATTCAGTATTTCAGTGTCACTGTTTAATCAGCTATTAATGGATGCAGAGAATATTTGATGTGCTTTTTCTTTGTAGATTGTGGATTTCGACTAAGTCAACTGAACTTCATCTTCAGAGAAATGGAATATTCTTTGCATATCATTTATTGCAAGGGATTATATGACAGGGAGGTGGAAGTGCAATTGGAATTTTTGTGGTTTTGTATTAATAAAGAGATGCTAATTCCTCTGCTTTAAGCGGATTATCGTCAGCCTTCCAAGAGCTGGGAACATGTTGCTTTTAAGGACATAGATAATGTGGGCAGAGATTAAGTCACACTTGTTCACTGTGAAATTCTCCTGAATTTTGGGAGGTCCCATTTGTTAAGAGGTTTTGTGTTGACTTTCATGGAATTCCAGAATGGTTTGGGCTGGAAGGGACCTTAAATCCCATCCAGTGCCACCCCCTGCCATGGGCAGGGACACCTTCCACTGTCCCAGGCTGCTCCAAGCTCCATCCAACCTAGCCTTGGACATTTCCAGGGATCCTGGGACAGGACAGCTGCTCTTGGGGATGGATTTGAGTGGGATTTGGTTTATTAAAATCCCTTTACACTTTCACAGCTGAATTCCTCTAGAACTCCATGAGTTCATAGGAAGAAGTTGGAATGAGCAGGAAGATAAACATCACCAACCAACCCCTTGAGACAGACAAAGAAAATTTAAAACTGATTTCATGCTGTTTACTTATATCGCTGCAGATTAAAGACTGATTACCATCTGTATGCTCTCTTTTACATAGATCTGAAATATGGTGGTATCAGTTTTATTTTAATGTGTCTCAATCTCCTCTCTTGGAGTGGAATTTAATTTGGTTTTCTATCAAGTTTTCTTATCTTACCTAGGGTATGTTTTTTAAACAACATAATGGGGTTTTTTGTTACTATAAGTTACTATAGCAACTTGGAAAAATTAAACATGAGAAATCTGTGGAGGCTTCAGGCTATCTGATTTTATGTTCTTGTGATTTTTCCAGCAGAAAGAGAAGTTCTAGTAGAACTAAATATAGCTCCAAAAAAAGCCAAATGAACAGGAATCACTTATCATAGAGCATGAATCCATGCAAATAAAGAAACAATTGCATGCACTAAAAAGTGGAGTGGAGAAAAAGGCTGAATGAAGGAGTTAAAAAAGCAGCTCAAGGACACAACTTCCTCATCCTGTAGGGAATTCACTTCCAGAACTTCAAGTAAAAACTATTTAATATTTAAAGCCTTTTTTGTTTTGATGAGTTATTTTCCACTAAACAGCTTTTGGTTATGTCTTACCTGAATTTTTCAGCAGGAAATGTCAAGGCCTGGTAAAATCAAGGAGCTAAAATTCTCCACAGATTCCTTGGACAATGCTCTCAGGGATGCACAGGGTGGGATTGTTGGGGTGTCTGTGCAGGACCAGGGCTTGGACTTGATCCTTGTGGGTCCCTTTCAGCTCAGGATATTCCATGATTCAATGCTTTAAACCTATACAAATGTGATATATGGTGAACAGGTAAAGACTGGATTTAGAACAAATACAGAGGTTGCTCCTTTCAATATTTGCACTGATGACCCAAATTCAAAACAAATGTTTACTTGCAACTTGTTCATTTGATCATTTTGGAAACAGAAATGGAGGTAAGTAGCTATTTTATCAATTTCATTACAAATCAAAATCTTTATTCTTCTAAGCATCTCTGGGAAAGTTCCTTCAAACACCAAATTCGGCACCAAATTCATTACAGAAATATTGAATTTCTCTGTATTCTTGCACTAAATTCACACATCATTTTCTGAAGTTTATCTACAGAATATGACAAAAGACACTTTTTTTCCTCCCTTTTCACCAGCACAGGGTTTGATGTCATCTTGGTGATAGAATTTGAGCAGCTCAGTGCTGAAGCAGGTTCAATCCAGTTCCTCTTGAAGTTGCTAACCCCTCCACTTCTCCATGGGTTTCTCTAAATAAGCTTCTCACTCCTACTGCTCAACAACTTCTTTGTTCTTACTAAAAATCATTAGTGTGAATTTAGTTAACCTAGAATGAGCCAGCAGTGAGGGATGTGAGGGTTTTGTGCACTCAGAGTGCATGTGGAGGTCTAAATAATAGATGGGGCTGTCACTCTCCTGACAATAAACTCAGGAAACTCAAATGTTTTATGGGAAAATTCACATTTAGTTACACACTGGATAATTTCATAATTTCAGCCAGGCTCTTGAGGAACCACACAGATATTTCACTTCATCTGTTTATTGTCCAACAGGTTCTGGCTTGTTCCCAGTGATGAAGGAAGAAAAATCTCTGAGGGAATAACAATAGAGAAATCACAGAATCTGCTGAGTTGGGAGGGACCCACAAGGATCATTGTGTCCAAATCTTTGCCCTGCACAGAACATCCCCAGGAGTCATAGGAAAAGTCTTACATTTTCCAGTTTGGAATGAATTCAAATCCTTTCTGCTCACAACCATTTGCATAAAATAAGTTCACAGCAATCTTCCCAATGTCATTCCATATTCTGCTCTAGGTGTGTAGGGAACAGTCTCAAGTCCTCCATAAACCATAAAAATGGTATTTATGATTTCCCACTGATTCCATAAGCAATTCACATCTCCAGGAAAGATTTAACCCTGAGACTTGGCAGTGGAAGTCCTCCGTACTTCATCTTGACAGTCAACATCAATTTTGCTATTTGACATAAGAAGTGAGTCTTGTGATCAAAAAAGGAGGATTTTCCTCCACTTTAGCTCATATATTTGTAACTAACCACAGCCAGGGGAGTATTTCCAGATGACCTCTGTGTTCCTGAGAATCCTCTGCTACAGAATGTTATGAAGCACTCAATGCTAGGAAAACCAGGCAATTTATTTTGTTGTGAGACACAATGCATTAGGTAAATGCTAGACACTGAAAAGCAAACACATTCCCGTACAAAAATAAAGGAAAAAAAAATAGATATACTCCAACTAGAAATCTCATTATCTGCTGATTGGTGACCAGGGCAAAAGTGAACATTCCAGCCTGCTGCCTAGTGTAACATCCAACAAAAACTTGGCATTTGTCTTTCTTGGGATGGATTTTTCTGCAACCCCATGTTTCATGTACTTATAAAAGAAGTCTGAAAATCAATGAGGAAACAAGGAAAAATCTTAACCCTACTCATACCAAAGATGTTTCTTTTTTTCCCCCCCCACTTTATTTGTGCATTTTGTTTTGCTTTTACTTTAAAACTGGTTATTTTTCCCAGATGTTATTACTTAGGATATATCCTGCCCAATTTTTGTTGGGCATCTAAACCTTTCATATGAGGAATGAATCCCTTTTCTGATGCCTTTAACTTTATTGTGACATAAAAATTATCCTCCAGCAGTACCACAATCTCAGAGCTCTGACTTATATTTGCACTGGATTGTTATTTGTCTTCTCACTATCATACCAACCTCACACTTACTAATTTTGCCAGTTTTCCTTTTTTACTTCCAAGAACCCATAAAAACCATAATTGGCACTGGAATTCCAAGATGTACCAAGCTCAATGCAAAAAAACCAAAAAATAAAGCCACATTTTCAGGCTGTGCTGGATCCCATGAGAAAAATTTCCAGCAAATGGAGGAGAAAATGAACTCTCCGCAGAAGACACACCAAAATTTTCAGTTTTCTACAGAAAAAAAAACCTTTCAGCCCACAAAATTATATGTCCTAATATTAACATGTGACTGACCCACTAAACACTGGTTGTGAAGCCCCACTTTTTGTTATCATGACTATCAGGTTTACAGTGGGGTGAGGAAAACTTTTAACTCAATACACTTTTAAAAATAAATAAATTTGAACTTTATCATTCTCTTCGTGGAAATATCACTCATTTTATTGAATAATATTGTTATTGATTTTTTTTTTCAATCTAACATTCCTTAGACTGCAAATGTCAAGGCAATGTTATATGGGGAGATGCCTTTCTGAACATTGAAAATAAGAGTCAGACTGAATTCTTTGAAAAATGGTGTTGCTGGAATATTTCCATAAATTTCACTGGAATTATATGCAACAAACACTTTATAAGAAAAAATAAACACCCATTGGTTTTTATTGTTAAAGATTCTAGCACTTGATGAACCTCATGAGGGCCACTTACAGAGGCAACTCAAGAAACTCAAGCAGAAGAAATCAAATATTTTGTTGCGAAAATAAAATAAAAGATTGTAGGTGTGCGAGGAAAATAAACCTTACTAATATAAGAAAAAAACCCCTTGATCTTTGTTTTAAAGGACTTGCTTGTACACAAATTGCACAAACAGAAAATTGTTCATTTAAATGTTTCTCTTTTTCAGCCAGGCAGGTTTTAACAGAAATCTGTAACAGGAAATTGAAATAATTACTTTGCTCTTGTACTGCAGCCCCAATTGCAGGCATTTCTTATATTCCACACATTTCCTTGGAAGTAGTACAGCTTGAAATATAGAAATAAAATCTGCAATCAGGGTTATTAGCTTGTACCATCCCAGGCCTGGAATTAACCCTGCTGAGGCACCTGGCACTGAGCTGCCAAGGGAAAGGAGAGCTGGGCTCTCAGTTTGGTTTCAATCCCATAAAAAATAGAGATTTTGGGGGAAAATCTGGCCAGAAGTGTCCATGTGCAGCACAGGGGAGCTTCAGCACATCCCCCAGCATGAGGGGAGCTTCAGAGAGGCTGGGGAGGCTGAAGGGAAAAGCCCAAGGGGAAGACTTCCAAGGACACAGAAAGGCAATCTCTTCTCTTTTCTGCTTTGAAGAGGAGAAAATTCTCCTGGAAAGAAGCTATCAACCCTCAGAAGGGTAAAACTTGTTCCTATGTGCTTCTCATGGAATTGATATGTGAGTATTTAACACTGGGAGAGTGACTCCAGATGCCTTTGTTCTTCATGGGGAAAAGGTGGGAGGGAACTATCTTCCAGCCAGGGAATATCAGGCTGACCTCAAGTAGATGCCAAGGGGAAATAACATGGAACGAGGTTTTCTACCACCATAACCATCATGTTGAAAACCTCTGGCTCTGGAGAATCCCTGCATGGGAGAGGTGCTTGCAGCTTACACCATTTCCCCAAAGCCCACTGAGTCACGCCAAATTTACTTTTTGTTGCGCTAGGCTGTGGACAGAAATAAAAATGTGGCTTACTTTTATTTCTTCTATTTTTTCCTCTTCTGGACGGCTCCTGTTGTCCAAGGGTCACTGGGAGTGCATTTCCCAAAGTGACATTCCTTCTCTATCCTTCCTATCCTGCTGGGCTGCAGTCACTTTGGCTGCTGAGTGCCCAGGAAATCTTTCAGAAACAGGAGAGGTTAACAGACAAAATCCAGCCCCTGTGTGTGCTGTGGTGGCTGCTGAGGACATGGAAGCCTGTCCCAAGTTTCACAGGAATGTTCTTCACTGGAACTTTAACCTTGTATAATTGAGTTTCAGAGCAACCCCTCCTCTCCCTCTGAGGTTCAGCCAAGCCTCAAATGTTTTCAGTTTGTCCTGTTGGAACACCTGAAGTCCATTAATCACCACTGTCTGATCAAGGTAATTATTAATGGATGTCCCAGGCAGCAGTGACCCACCTGAATTTTAGGGTCACACAATTTTCTTCAAGATGTTGTTGCTGCTGTATTAAGAAGGGTAGCTCGTTGTGAATTAAAAATATACAGTGAGAAACCTCTTCCTCCTAATACATGGGCCATATGGCAAGACATAATTACAATTTACTTTGCCTTTTGCCTTCTTTTTTCTTGTTAGTGCTCTGAAACCATCTATAAAACCATGCCCGAATTTGGCAGAGAGAGTGGTTTTCTGTAAATAATATTAAATATTGAGGCTATGTTATTAAGTGCTCATAAGTAGAACAGCATTTCTTTGAAACATTTCCCTGCTGCTTACAAAATAAAGATGATGTCCGAGACAAGCCAGCTTGGAAATAAAACTTGTAATTTTCCTGGAACAGCCGTGTAAAAGTCAGGTGTCTGCACAACAATAGGTCAGGATTCAGTCTGTTGATAACACTGCTATTAATTTTCCTTCATTTCCTTTTTTTTTATCAAGTATTAGCTTTTTTAATGATACCATTATTGGAAGGTACCTCAGTTATTGCTGTTGCTGTTGTTATGCATCACGTTTTCATTGGAACTGTGAGAAGAACATCTTTATTTCAGAGAAGGGCTGCTACATGTGCAGCATTTGTCAGTCCCTAAATCTTCCATTAAAAGTCAGGAATTGTTGATATCACCACGGGCACATAAACCCATTTTTTCAAAGGATATAGAAATTATAAAATCAGGATGCTTGCCTGGTACATATAGGGACATCTGCATCTCGTCTATACCATGAATGCATGTTTATTTTTATGTCCCAGAGAGGAAATTTGATATCCCCAGGAAAGAGAGTCAATAGGTACAAAGCAGATTATACCTTCTAAACATGGAATACAGATGCTGAACAGCTTGTAAGCCCATGCCTATCCTAAAACCCAACAAAACAAATATACAAACTAACAAAAATCCCTTCTGGACGTGGCTGCTGCTCCTGAAACGTGGTCAGATGAGTCACAGTACTACAACATTAATATAAACTTGTTGTGAGAAGGCAGAGTAATGATTTTACTAATTCACAGTTTAAAATCATTTCAGCTTTAGCCCTTCCTGAAGTATTCTTCACCTCAGAAAAAATCCATCCTTCTTACACGTTTAACTGGGAGAAACTCCCTTTTACCCCTCCTCATGGTGGGTGTGTTAATGTGACATTTGCTGCTCCCCAGAAGGATGAAGTTATATGCAACAAGATTTTATGAAACTCAGTTAATGATGTTGTAGCTTATAGATAAATATCTAGATAAATATAGATATTTTAGTGATAGAGCTCCATGGCTCTGTCATGGTTTTAACTCAAGATTGTCTCTTTACCCCTCCTCACATGCTGGGAACTGAAACCATTCCTTTGGCAAAGGGCAGGGACAAAAATGTCAATGTGAGCTGCTGCTGCTGCAATGGAATCAGAGGGTCACAGAATGTCCTGAGCTGGAAGGGATCACAAAGTCCAATTCCTGCCCCTGCACAGGCACCCCAACAATGCCACCCCGAGCCTGGGAGTGCTCCCAAAACACCCCAGAGCTGAATCCCCACGGATCAATCCCCTGTGCCAACGTGTGGATGTGGGACAGGTGCCAGTGCAGTGGGAATGAGTTCATCTGTGGCAGCAAATCCTGCTGGAGCCCAGGAAAAGCCTGTGAACTTTTCCTGCACTTCTGGGTGAGCTGAGAGCACCAAAGGAATGAGGAGATGGTTGTTTAGTGCACCACAGAGTGTGGAGTTGGAGTTTTTGGGTTTTGCTATATATATTATATAGAGCCAACATGGAGATTCTAGGGTGTTGGCTTCTTCTTCTTCTTCTTTCTTCTCCTTCTCTTCCTTCTTTCTCTGACATGAGTTCCTGTGGTTTGCTAATTGGTAGATAGAATTTAGTGTAGAGGAGACATGTCAGTGAGGTTGATATTCACTGGTTTTGGGAACAAAATAAGATAGGTAAAGTTTTCTAACTGGTTGATAATAGATCTAAAAGCTACCTGCTTTGGGTAGCCATTGCCATTCTGCCCTCGTGTTCCTGGAGGTCACAGCACAGTCTGTGCCTCTGAAACTTTGATAAGAACAAAAAATAAACAAGCTTTGAAACAGCAGAAAGAAGCTTCATTTCATCTTTTTGGGACATGGGACACTGAAATAAGGAGCACAGCCGGGCCAGGAGTCAGGGTCCAAAGAACTCCCTGACAAATCCCAGCACACAGCAGAGGCAGTGCTCGGTGCAGGGTTTAGGTGGAGCGAGGAGAAGCTGGAGAGCTGTGATTAATTGGGATCCAGCTTTCTGTGGTGGGAGGAAAACCACGCTGCCACACCTGATTGCAGGAAGGAAAGGGGAGCTGATTAGGTTTATTAAACACTGACTCATTCAGGTGATGAATACAATTAAATGGCATTATTATTCTGCAAGGTTTTTGTTTGAGCTGCATCGAGGCCCAAAATAAACTGTGTCGCACTAAAGAATTGTTGCTGGCCCAAAGAATGAGTAAAATATTACTGTTTAACAATTCATGGTAAAAATATGTGAATCAGACAACAGGGATGAGCTAATCTCAGATATAAGGAGAGTTTGCAATGATGGGCCTTCGAAAGCTGGACTGTGACAGCATTAAGTGTTTCAAGTATGAAATCTTTGGCTTCAGCCTTGACACTGATATTTGAACATATTGAGTTCAGGACTAAGTGGTGCAATGCTGATAGATCAATAGCTTCTGTCCAAAGGAAAACTAGGAGAACCTACAAAATCTCTAAATAAATATGTGTTTTAAGCAGCTAAAATACACTATATAGAAATGGCATCTATTTTAATAAAATCTAAATATTTAATTCTCGGATTGATTTTACTTATTTAACAGGAACTGAATTATACCAACACAGCTGAAATTTTTAAATGAAAATTTAACATATAATTATTTAACAAGAATAAAACTACAATTCTGTGTATTTTTATCAAAATTGCTACCTGTGTTTGCAAAATGTGGCCTGTCAAAACTGTCATATTTCCTCACGAGGCAGCTTGGAGAACAGCATCTCCCATCAAGAAAAAATGACTTGTTGTAATATTTTAATCTACAATTATATACAGCACATATTTAAAATTAATGTTTCCTTCTGTCTCGTTTTTGTGTTTAGTCTCACATCTCATTTTAAGGTGTAAATATTTTATAGGGTAAGTATTTTTAAGTGACAGTTGTAGTCATTACAAGAACTGCTGATTCTCTGGGGTTTTTTGTTGCCAGGGAATTTGTTGTTGATAAAGTCACGGAATCATGGAATGGTTTGGGTTGGAAGGGACCTTAAAGCCCATCCAGTGCCCCCCCCTGCCATGGGCAGGGACACCTTCCACTGTCCCAGGCTGCTCCAAGCCCTGTCCAACCTGGCCTTGGACACTTGCAGGGATCCAGGGGCAGCCACAGCTTCTCTGGGCACCCTGTGCCAGGGCCTGCCCTCCCTCACAGGGAACAATTCCTTCCCAATATCTCCTCTAGATCTCCCCTTCTTCAGCTTAAAGCCATTGTATGATACTGACATGAGTGAAAACACAAAGAATATTTATTTTCAGCTTTTTCTCTTTTGTCTTGTTAATGCACTTGATTTCTAACCTGGAAAAATTCCATCTCCAGTGCCAGTGGTTTAAACTTTGTGGTTAAATCAGTTTTGCATACTGGTTTTGACCAAAATATGAATTAATGATATATTAATTTATATTATGTCAATTATATATTAATTTATATTATGTCCACGTATGGTGGAATGCAGCATTCATCCCGGAGGAATGATGTTAGCAAGGGCAGAACTTTCCATCTTTTCCATATCAGCAACAGGGAAAACTGTTCTTGGAGACTCCTTTCCTAGGGGTTGGATGCCAGTAACAAGAGCTTTTCCTTGGTTCTGATGCAGAAAAGATGCACAACAATGGTCTGACATTTAAAGACTTAATTTACTATTAGCAGCAGCATGAATGATTAAGACCTCTACAACAGGGAGAACTTAAACTTTCAGTTCTCCCCCCCCTCACAAAATTATCTTTGCTGTTCCTTTCCATGCGTGGCTGATCCTCATCTGTGTAACTCCAACGCCCAGAGCCGGAGCTCGGCACAAGCAGATGGGTGGCATTTCCAGCACTGTGTACCCTGCACAAGTTCAACATCATTTCCGAAATTGTTATGCTGCAAAACATGCCCATCAGCTCAGCTGACCTTTCAGTCTTACTTTGTGCTCATTTTAGGATTAATTACTCCATTTCTTGTGTTTGTGAGCTGTGTTCTGCACCAAGGATGTGCAGGCGTGGTCCCTGTTTTCCTCACCTGCCAAACCACCTCCCCTGCTCTGGCCAAAGAAAACACAGCACTGCTTGTGCTCGTTGCACTCAGGAAAGTAAAAATACAGGCTTTTATTAAATGTCACTGCTGAAACACAATTTACTTCATGGTTTTCATGGACAACTGTGAAATGAGCCCCTAAAAACATCTCTGCAGTAATATCTGCTTTCAAATGCAAAGCAAATTGCGAGCAAAGACATGGTGATGTCAATGATATCACAGGGTTTGACACTTCTTATAAAGCTTGAGGAAACTGGGATCTGTTAAAGGATGTTATTTAATCAAGGAAAGGTTTAAAACTTCAAATAATAATGGTAATCTGAGGCAGAAAAGAAAACAGTTATTGTAGCAATTATGCCATCATTGTTATGAATGATTATTAAATTATTTTTGAAAAACTACTATATCTGGATTAATATCCTGAATATTAAAGAAATAGTTTCTGCCTAAAACCAGAGAAAAGCCACAAAAAATCATATATTCCTTTAATATTAATGACATTGCAGTTTCTGTTGTGCCTGAAATGTAGAGTTTACACCTGCCTGCAGATTCTTCTTCAGGAAAAAAAAAAAAAAAGCTTATTTTAAGTTTTGGTGCAGGGCAAAAGGTGGAGAGCAGTGCCTGAGCCTAATGTTTCCCTGTGTGGATGTGCCAGACTGAGGCTCTGTCTGTTCAGCTGGAGCGGCTGAGCTTGGCAGGTGACACTTCTCCCTCACCCTCTTCCCCTCTGCTTCAAACAGTATAGATCCTGCTTTGAATTTCCCAAACCTTAAGAGCCTCCCAGCCATATTTTAATCTCTCCCAGCGAGCTGCCCGTGCTGAGGAGTCCAGCAGCGAGCCCCGAGCTGGCTGATGTGCAACAATCAATACTGCAGTGGCATCAGCAATCTCATTCGTGGGGGGGCTTCCTCTCTCCTTTTTCAGGACCAAAAGAAATCATCTCATCTTTCCTCCTGATGCTTCAGTTGTGTGGATAATGATCAAAATAGTTATCAGGGATATAAGTGTTTGGATTCCCTTTAAAAGATGGGGAGATGCTGCAGCGACCTCATGGAATATCAAAAGCAGGAGTGGAACTACAGAAGTGCCACTGGATCACAGCAAAGCTCTGCCTTCTCTTTCCCTCTGGGGGATAAAACTGAGAAAAGACTTTGATTTGTTGCTTTTGCTGTATTGTTCTTCACTGACAGCGGAGTGTTTTGTTCCAGCAATTGTTGGGTTTTGTTATTAGGAAAACAAGGCACGTGGCTGACATATTTCTGTATTGTCTCCCATTAATGCAGGGCTAAATCATTTAGCACGGCTGCATAACTTTGGGAAGGATGAAAGAAAAAGAATAACAATCTATTGATCACTATAATCTCTTTCTCTCCATTTTTGTCTTCATTATTTTCCCCCAATTATCTATTCAGTCCTTCTGTTCCATTGCTATTTAGATAAATAAAATAGAACAATCCTATGCAAATACTAGACTTAGAACTTTATAAAGAGGGGGCTACAAACATATATATTTTTCAAACTAGCAACATCTTTACTTGAACTTGATCGACTTGAGAAAACATAAATATATTTCCTGCTGACCTCAAAGCTCTTCTAGAATAAGAATAGAGAGAAAACTGCAAGTGAAACAGTTTTAAATGCATAAAGATTTTCATGGAATCACAGAATCCCAGAATGGTTTGGGTAGGAAGGGACCTCAAAGCCCATCCAGTGCCACCTCCTGCCATGGACAGGGACACCTTCCCCTACCCCAGGCTGCTCCAAGCCCTGTCCAACCTGGTCTTTGACACTCCCAGGGATGAGGTTACACTCCCAGGGATGCAGTTACACTCCCAGGGATTATATTCTGTAGAATGCAAATTGAGAAGGAACAAGGCAAATGTTTCGGCAGCACATCTGCCCCTCCTGCATCTTCCTGAGCGCAGGTTGAAAACTGAACAGAACATTAAGATATTATTTAATGCTAGGCTCAGGTTTTCTGTTCAAAACTGTAAAAAAACCCACGGTTTTAGCAGTGGGTTAAACAACTGTGTTTTCCTTGTTTGCAGTTTTGCAACCTAGAAGTGACTGGAGACATTGTAAATAGGACAAAAATAATCGTATTCTTGCTGGACCCTGAGGTGCATTTCTACAATTGGGTTAAAATTCGAGGAAACAAATGGTTGTGCTTGATACCAGGAGAGCTGAAAGAACAGGCACAGAAGAGCTGCTGAGTGCATTTTGGAGCTTTCTAACAGCATAAATCTTGTTATGCAGAATAGGACTGTTGGCAAAAAAAGCAGAAAACACAGTGTCCATAAACACATGGATTTGGTGGTTTTCCTTCCAAATGTCTACGTGGAGGAGAAAGATGAGGTAAACAATGGAAAACTACTAAAAAATGGAAAAGAAATATATTAGAACTTGAGCTCTCTTTCAGCCCCCCAAGGAGGTTTCACTGCAAATATGGAGCACAGACTTAGCCCTGGGCTGAGTTGCTTTAATCCTTGCAGCAAAATAAGTCCATCCATCAGCCCCTTCCCTCCCCACAATTTTATACCAAATTCCATGAATTTCAGGGAGAAATAAATAGGAGAAAGAGAGATTGTGCTCAGAAAATCTACCAGAAAAGGATTCATTGCTGCTAATTCCTACAGGGTGAACAGAATAGGATTTTCCCAGGGTGTAGGAGACCTGTATTTTAAACCTTCCATCTGCCTAAAGAAATTCAAAGAGTTTTTTGTCTTCTAACAGAATATTCTCTATTTTCTGAATAGACTCTCCAATACTTCTGCTTTAAACGGTTCTATTTTAATTATATCCATGTCTTTTAGATGTGCAGATTGCAATGAAACACAAGGAGTTTTGGAATTTCTGCTTGTTTGATGGATCTTTACGAATTTTATGAGAAATGCCTGCATCAAATGGATGTGATTTGTACTCGGAAGGCTCCTGGTACACCACAGCTCCCCAATCCTGTGCTGAACAGATTGAAATCCAAGTGTCATTTACAAAACTCAGTGGATGCACTGCAGACAAAGAACGACCAAGTGCCGAATTCAGGAATGTCTGCACGGATTGCAGTAACACATCCAGCCTCTGCTGGTGATATTATGGAAGGTTTATTGTGTGCTTGGAAAGACTGATATCCCTCCTGGAGTGCCAGGGAAGTGCCATTCCCTGGATTGGCTGACACAGGTCAGCAGCAGTGGTGAACTCTATGGTTTTCACTGCACAGTGAGTTACAGAGTCACAGTTTCATGCCCTTTCTTCTTTCTTTCAGTGTCCTTAATAAATTGAGCGAGAAGAGGCCTGGCATAGGCTCATTAGGTTTGTAATTATGGATATAGAAAAAAAAAATTATCTCTGTGCTTTGGAATAAAAGAGTCGCCATAAGTAACTTCTGTAAAAAAAACTGTTTCCAACAAAAACTTCAAAAGCAAATTATTATTTTAATTTCAGGACACAACTGAAATAAATTTAAAATATTGCCTATTCTCACCTAAACAGTGAAGATTTTAACCCAAACTTCCAAGTCTGTTGTTCACATCTATCAGTGAAGACACAATAGAGAGAAATCTTTAAATTCAAGACTTCACAGAACTGTTTATCTAGCATGCAATTAAAAATAATTTCAAAGCAAGGCTTAAGTATTTAAATTTCAAAATTAAACTGAAAAAGAAAAGACTCTGAAATAATGCAATGATCTATATCAAGAGAAAAGTAAAATATTTCCAGTTAAGGTACTGCAGTAATACAAGAGTTTGGTCTGGATCCCAGTAAGAATCACAGAATCCTGGAATGGTTTGGTATAAGAGACTTTCCCCTTTGACTCCTCTCTGTGTGCCAGAGGGTGGAATGGGTGAATTCCTCTCCTTGGACAGCCTTGGGAGTAAGGAATTTTAAGTGATTAGGTCACCAAGCTTCCTCCAGCAAACACTAGTCTCCTGTTCTTCAAGAAGCCTTTGCTTTGAGCCTGACCAGCCTTTAGTCAAGTGACAAAAATAACTGAAGTAACTAAAACAAAAAATTAATCCTACTCAGCAGTGCACAAGAAAACAAGCAGGTTATATCTGAGACATTCCTGTCACCTCCCTCTCCACAGACTCACTGCCAAATTTTCCACTTTAGTGAGGAGATGTGGATTATAACAGTCACAAGGTATCCCTCTTCTTTGAAGGAAATACATTCTTGGTTAACATCACAGCGAATTAATTCACCCGAGAAGTCAATCACTTTTTACAGGAGATGGTAGACTTACAAAGATGAAGATTTTAAGACTTAACAACAAAATTATTGAGGAGATGTCGTGGTTTGACACTGGCCCTACGCCCAGCACCCATGAGAGTGGCTCATTCACCTTCTGCTGCAACAGCCGGGCAGAGGAGAGAAAATTTTAATAAAGTTGAGTTCAGATAAGGACCAGGAGAAAACACTCCAAGGGCAAAACAGGCTCAGCTCAGAGGTACGAAGTGAATTTATTACTGACAAAATCAGAGGAGGATAATGAGAAGGAAAAAGAGCTGTTTACAAAACCTCTTTTTTCCCCTAACCCCTCCCTCCTTCCCACTGACAGCACAGGGAAAGGGCCTGGGGCTTTGGTCAGTTCTTCACCCAAGGGTTTCTTCTGCTGCTCAGGGAGAGGAGTCCTTCCCCTGCCACACCGTGGGCTCCTTCCCACGAGAGACAGTTCTCCAACTTCTCCAGCTTCGTGGCTCCACTCTCACCAGCAGCAGTCCTGCCAAAACTGCAGCAACCTCAGTCCCTTCCACGGCCACACAGTCCTCCCAAAACTGCTGCCCCGTGGGTCACTCTCCCACAGGCTGTAGTCCTCCAAGGCCAGGCTGCTCTGGCAGGGCTCCCTCTCTCCACTGCTCTCCCACTGCATGACAGCCTCCTCCAGGCATCCACCTGCTCCGGCGTGGGCACTTCCCCCGTGGGCTGTGGGTGGATCTCTGCATCCCTGGGGATCCCCATGGGCTGTGGGTGGATCTCTGCATCCCCCGTGCATTCCCATGGGCTACAGGGGCAGAGCTGCTTCACCATGGTCTTCAGCACAGCCTGCAGAGGAATCTCAGCTCCAGCACTTCAAGCACCTCCTGCCTCTCCTTCTCCACTTGCTCTGGTGTCTCTGTCCTGTTTCCCTCACTTATTCTCATCCCATCCTCTTCTCAGACTAGGAAAAATCTGCACGTGCCCAATTGTTTTGATTTTCTTCTGAAATCTGTTATCACAGAGATTTTACCAGCCTCTCTAATTGGCCCAGCCTTGGTCAGCAGCATGTTTGTCTTCAGACCCATCAGGGATTGGCTCTGGTGGACATGGGGAAAGCTTCCAGAAGCTTCTTGCAGCAGCCACCTCTGTGGCCTCCCCGCTACCAAAATCAGGCCCCACAAATCCAACACAGTCCCCATTTCTGGGGCTGCCCAGGGCCCGTTCTGGGCTGCCCTGCTGGTGCTGGGCTGCTGGGGTGGCCCTTGGTGACACGGGACATGGTGGTGGCCAGAGACCTTTGTGACATCAGAGAGCCCTGCCCTGGCTGAGGGGTTACCAGGGGCACCGCAGGGCCCAGGGTGCCCAGTCCCGGGAAAGCCACTTTGAGAGGAGGAAGCAACTGCCGGGATCTGTCTGTGCCACAGAGCAGGAGCCACAGACAAGGGCAAAGACTGCAAAGCCACCTCCGAGTCCTGGTGCCAACCCCCGTAGCCAGCTGGCCACAGGCCCTCAGAGGGCAGTGGGTGGCAACAGGGAGCAGGTCAGGCCTGGCCCTGTCACACACCAAGGAGGACAAGGGGAGCTTTGCTGTCATAGCAAACAGTGACCAAGGGCCTTCCCAGTGGGAAACTGAGAGGGAGCAGGAGATGTCCCCAGTCTCCCCCTGGGAACCCCAGAGGGAGCCCGAATTGTCCCCAGAGAAGGAGAGCAGTGACCAGAGGCTGTCCCTGGGGGCCGAGGAAAGAGGCCAAGAGGTGTTCCAAAGGGAGAAGGATGTCACCTCCAGCACTGGGGAAAAACCCTGGAGCCCAGGGATGGAGGAGGGGCCCCAGCCTTGTTCCCTGTCAGGGCCCAGCTCCCCCAGCCCCGTGGGCACAGTGGTGGCAGCAGAGGCAGCACCTGCCCTGCCCAGTGCCTCTCCTGCTCCAGGCAGCGCCATGGAGGCCGAGCTGGCAGCTGCTGCCCTGGCTGGAGCTGCTGGGCTGGAGGAGCCCCCCGAGACTTTCCCTGTCCAGCAGGATGAAAAGGTTCCTGAGTCTCTGGTGCCCATTGTGGAGATGCCATCAGCAGGGACACAGAGCCTGGTCCCCACCCCACAGAGGCCCTCAGGCTGCAGCCAGGCTCTGGACGTGGCCTGGCGCCTCAGCTGCGAGATTGTGGGGCAGATCCTGCTGGAGATCCAGGGATCCAGGCAGCAGCCAGAGGGACAGCAGGACCTGCACCAAAGCCTGGCTATCAATATGGGAACAACAGGCACAACTGAAAGGGAGCAGAGCCCATTGCTGGCCCTGCTAAGCTCTCCCAGCCCCTGGCCTACCCAGCTGGGAGGCCTCAGTGAGCAGCAGGAGGGAACAGTGGCATGGTCAGAGGAAGGAAGCAATGAGGAGACCTCAGACTATGACATGCCCTGGGACTCCTGCAGTGACACTGACCTGTCCCAGGGGGAACATGACATGGACACAGACAGGTCTCCAGAGGTAGAGGATGGAGACCAAGAGCTGTTGAAGTGGTTCGGTGTCACCTTCTATGCTGGGCAGAGACCCTTGAGCCCAGTGATGGAGGAGGAGGAGCCGCAGCCTTGTTCCTCAGCAGGGACTAGCCAGCTGTGCCATTGGGCTGGTGCCACCTCAAGTATTCAGAACAAACTCTTCAGCCACTGCTGGAGGAGAAGGACGTAGATGATGGAGACAGAGAGTTGTTACAGTGGCTCGGTGTCACTTTCACTGCTACAAAGAGACCCTTGATGGTGGAGAAGGAGGAGCCACAGCCATGTTCCTCAGCAGGGCCTGGCCAGCTGTCCCGGTGGGTCAGTGCCACCTGCAGCACTGGGTACAAACCCTTGAGCCCAGTGCTGGAGAAAGAGCCGCTGTCTTCTTCCCTGGCAGTTGCCCAGCTCCGCACAGCGGTGGCAGCAGAGGCAGTGCCTGCCCTGCCCAGTGCCTCTCCTGCTCCGGGCAGTGCCATGGAGGCCGAGCTGGCAGCTGCTGCCCCAGCCGGAGCTGCTGGGCCAGAGGAGTCCCCCGAGACTTTCGCTGCCCAGAAGGACAAAAAGTACTGGAGCCTCCTGTGCTCATCAAAGAGTTGCTGCCAGCAGGGACACAGAGCCCAGTCAATGCCCCACAGAGCCCCTCAGGCCGCAGGCAGGCTCTAGACATGGCACAGTGTCTCATCCATGAGATCGTGAGGCAGATGCGGATGGCCGTCCAGGGATCCAGGCAGCAGCGCCTTGGACAGCAGGACCTGCACCGAAGTGTGGCTATTGATATGGGAACAGCCACAGTTGACAGGAAGGAGAGCTCGGTGCCAGCCCCGCTGAGCTCTCCCAGCCCCTCTCTTGCACAGCTGGGAGGGCTCAGTGAGCAGTAGGAGGGGACAGTGGCATGGTCAGAGGAAGACAGCAATGAGGAGACCTCAGACTGCGATGTGCCCTGAGACTTCTGCAGTGACACTGACCTTTGGGGAATGTGACAGACACGGACACAGACAGGTCTCCAGAAGCAGAAGACGGAGACTAAAAGCTGTGGAAGTGGCTTGGTGTCACCTTCACTGCTATGAAGAGACCCTTGAGCCCATTGATGGAGGAGGAGGAGCCACAGTCTTGTTCCCCAGCAGGGACCAGCCAGCTGTGCCATTGGGCTGGTGCCACCTCCAGTATTCAGAACAAACTCTTCAGCCCACTGCTGGAGGAGGAGGACGTAGAGGATGGAGACAGAGAGTTGTCGCAGTGGCTCAGTGTCACTTTCACTGCTACGAAGAGACCCTTGATGGTGGAGAAGGAGGAGCCACAGC
>VZRF01004300.1:0-13259 GCA_013396875.1 Vireo altiloquus
GGTTTTAGTTTGTTTGTTTTTTTCTTGCAGCAAAGAGTCATATTAGAAGGATTATTTCCTCTCTATAACACTACAGAAACATTTAGGTGAAAAATTACTTTATTTTCCTCTCTTTTCAATCACTGAAATTACATGAAGCTTGGTTTTTCCACATAGAAATCAGGAAAAAAAAAAAGAAACATTTTCTTTTTCTTTTCACTTTTGCAGGTGGAATGGATAAAATAAAGAAATGAAATAGTTCAAAAACATACACTGTGGACAGTAACTGAAACAACCAAGTTCTCCTCCGGTAGATTTTAATCTTTTTATTTCCTTTAAAACTCAAATATTTGTCAGGATGGCACTACTAAAACAGCAACTCTTTTATTTCTAATTAGGTGGTTGTACTGTCTTTAGCACAAGGAACAGTGGGTGAATTTCATTTTCACTGAGTGCTTTTTTAAGGGTCAGAAGGACTCCTGGCCATAACACACATATTATCAGTACTTCTGTTGGTATTTGAAGGTATTACATGCCATGGTTAAAAAAAAAAACAACCAAAAAACTATTGGAAAGGCTCACAAATTATAGCCACAATAGTGATATGTGAGAACAGCCTCATTTGACACAGTCTGTGTTTGATACCTCTGGTGAATCAAGAAGAGTCTACTGTCACCTCAAAATGAGGTACCTTCATGTGATCCATCTTTTTTTTTGGGTTGCATAGATTGAGAGTCAATGCATCCCTAGAGCAACTGGACAAAAGAATTATCTTTTTTCTATTACATGAAGAAACTGTATTTCTCCATGGATATTTTTATGCCGAAACATTGGAGAGGCCTCATGTAGCTTTTCTCTTCACATTTCTGCTGTCCAGCCAACGAAAACAATAAACAGTGGTATAAAATAATTCAGGTACTTATATTCAGGTACTATGGCTAATAGCATAGTATTCCTAAAAACACTGAAGGAATCTTAAGCACATCATGAAGGAAACTGAGTCTTGCAAAGATTACATCATTGGCAAAGTGACAGAGAAAGCTGGAAATATTTCATTCATAAGGGTAGAGTACAATCTGTCCTTTTCTTTCTGAATTGAAGGTCAATTTGGATTTTAATCAGTTTGAAATCATACTTTAGATATAGATTTTTTAGGTCTCATATTCTAGAACCTTTAACATCACTCAATATTGTTAAGATGTACTTAAGTGGCTTTTCTTCTTAATTATAAACAAAAATGGTAATTGTGTCCACAAGATTACGGTAAAGCCATGAACGTGACAATAATGTAGTTTCTGTGTGCCTCATCTCTCCCTCCCTGCTCTTTATCCAGTAATACAGTACAAAATCAAAGAAAATCATTCTGTATCTGAAAGCAGCAGCAATATCCAGCTGAGTCAAAAGAAAACTCCATTGGGCTGGTAGGCAGGTGGAGAAAGGCTGTGTGTAGGTTGTCTCCACACTGAGTCAAATTTTATTCTCACAGAAAAGAGTTGAAAAATCAAGAGACATTTTATCTTTCTTTTGTTCACCCTGAGAGCCTACAGTTCTCTGCTTAATACATTACACTCTGTTCTTTGCTATAAATAATATAAATGTTTAAAAAAAAATTAAATTAGGCTAGAAGACCACAAGAGGATAGAAGAAAAAGAATAAATTACAGTATTTGGAAATTTTGAAAATAACTTACAAAGTTAAATGTATATATGCTTACACTCCTATTGCCAAGGAAGTAATTTATAGGTGTAAATATGGAAAGATGTATCATTTAGTTTTCAGTAACCAAGTTGTTTTAGTGATAAGTAGGAGACATTACCTGGTAACTAGGTAAATTATTTCTGTAGAAGCTAAATTAATGCATCTCATCACATGAAAGGCACTGATTAATTTACTGTTACTTTGAATGTGCGTATGCCGCCTGAAACGTAATTTCCTAAATCTGTATTGTGAACTGGGATTGATCACAGCTTCAGAAAATCTGGTCCATTATAAGCACATTAGAAGCTGTAGTGGTCAGCAACTGTCAGTGTTTTTAAAGTAATTTAATACAAAGGAAAAAGAGAAGTGAAGAAAGAAGAAGCAGGGAAGGTAAAGAAAACAAGAAGTATTCTTCTACATAGCATGACAAGGTACCTTCTTAGTTATAAGATGCAATGCATTAGATTTGCTCAATGGAAATGTTTATGTACTTATATACTATGAATTTTTGATCCTTTTTCCTCTCCTCTCTACTTGATATGTACAAGTACCACACCTATGTTCGGTAGCAGAAGTGTTGCAGTTTGATTCATTTGATGCATACAGTCACAACTGCATATCTAAAAATCAGAGATAAACATTATTAGTTTTCAGCGTATGGCTCAGTTTTAATCTGTTTTGAATTCAATCAGACACTTCAACATCTGCAGTGAGTTCTGAAAATTTTAAAAAATTATTGTTTATGAAACAGAGAAGTCACATTTTCAAATTACACTACTATGCTAATAATTCACTGGAATTTTCCAGCTATGTTTTAGATAATGTTGCCTATTTCACAGTATTGTTAAGAATACTAAGAAACTGTAATTTTGTCATCAAGGAAAGTTCACACATTTTAAAAGGTGCTTGTTTTATAAATTACGTGTCACAAGCATTAGTAAGTGACTGCTGTGAATTTCAGTAGTATTTGAACATGGCTCTGCCATTCCAAAGGATCTATGTAAAACATGTAAGTTCTCACACACTGTGACTACCATTAAAACATGAGGTCTGCTTGCCAAGCGTAAGTGATGCGCGAGACTGTTTTGAGATCAGAGGAAATGGAGTATCTCTAAGTCCAGCTACCATTAACTGAAGCTTCTTCTGGCCTTAAGCTGCACTCTTCTGGACCAACATTTCCTGAGCAGCTGCACCAGTATGTGACACAGCTTGGGAAGCCTTAAGCAATACTTAAACTTAAGTTGGTTAAGTAGAGAGCAGAGATCTGTAGTGCATGTTGAAGAAGGATGTACCCCTATGCATACCTCACTACCTTGAAAATGATTACTGTTAAAGAAAGTTGTGTCTTGCGAACCACACTGTAAGACAGTGAGATACAGTTTAAGTAGAACTGACTGAGTATGGTTTCTAATAGTGAATGAACATTTCTAGGCAAATTTCTCCAGATAATTCAATAATGTCAATTCCCGCTTCTGGGAAATGGCAACTCAACAGACAAAAGCCTGCTGCAACACTGGGAAATAAATTTGTTAGGAGACAAGAATGTACTTAAAAAATATGATAGTGGTAATATTATTATTAATAGTGTTATCCATAATGTTTATGAAAAAGAACAGAATTTAAAGTTAATGAACTGTTCAAAATCAAAGATCAGTCATATAGAGACATTTCTACTGAAACTGCTGTGTAAGGGTAAGTATGAAGCAGTGGATTTTCACTGGAGAACTAAGCCTGCACTGCTTGCAAAGCCTTCAGTGTGGTCCCATTGAGGGAAAAGAAAACAGCTTTGTTTCAGAGGTAGTATGACCAGTTTTATAATTTCATAAAGATTATGAGATATTTACAGAGAGCAAACAAGGGAATCAAAACTAATGGTGTTCATTAGGTTGAAGCAACAAAACTACCAGAGACAGTTGAAAATATCCTCTTCTAACTTCTGGAAACGCAAGTACCAAAGTTTCTGAAAGAACATCTTAGTTTAAAAATTCACAGTTGAAGAGAAGAGCATGACACAAATATAACTGGGTAATCAATGTTCTAACATAAGGTGTTTTGATCTTCTACTTAATTTTATTTAAAACAGTATGTTCGTAATTATAAAATGGTCTTCTCCAGATTAGATAACTGAGAATTTAAATAAAACAGATAATGAAAATTTGTTCAAAATCAAAAAAGCAGGTTGTGTGATTTCATAACATAAAATTTGTTTTTTTCAACACTAATTATGTCAGTTATGCAAACAGATCAAAATGCTCTTAACCTATTTCTCCAACATATTTGTTAATGAATAGACATACTAATTCTTACAGTTTAAATTAATTTCTAATCTTAGTTTTTAATCCATAATGGTAAGTAACAATATTGATCCGGTACCTGGCTATACACATTCCCAAGGTTGCCATTAAAGTTATGAGAAAGCACTGTAAAATAACGAGGGGGACTTTGCAACAGCTATATCAAAGCTACAACAGCTTTAGCTATGACATAGCTGAAATACAAAAACATTTAGTTAGGTTGCCAAAAGTTAAAAGAAAATCCTTTAAGTCCAATCAAACATGAGAGAAGGCACATCAAATAGGAGCCATGGACTACTCTGCCCTTGCTGTTGAAACTATACTGCAGAGAGCTGTACTTGTACTGGTTGCCTTCTACTTGTTTCCCTTTGCAGTCACAAATTAGCAAGCAGAAGCAAATAGCAGAACAAACATGAACTAAAAATAAGGGATTGATTTACAGCAAAATAAAATGCAATAGTTAAGCAAGAGAAGAGTAGTTGCCTTGAAGCTGTATGGTGTGCCAGTGAGAAATAGCAGCAGCTCAAGTTGCAGTTCAGATAGACTTTCACAAATGACACTGGCCCACCTGCTGTATGTCATTTTACAGCAATTCTACAAGCATTTGAATACAATGGAATACTCATCATCTTCATGAAAAATGCATGACAAAAGTCCTTCTACTTAAATTGCATAATACCATGAGAAGGAATAAGTTAGGTGGCTTATTTCTACAGTTTGTATAAAAATAAAACAGCTAGAAATCCTACACCTAACTTAGATAACATTCTTGGTAGGATTTTTTAGTTTACTTGGTAGGATTTTTGAATATTGGAGTATAAAATGGAAATATGGGGAAATAGTATTTCCAAATAAAGCAGAATGACAAAAACAAAGAAAGTCTAAAGAATACCCTTTAAGTGCATAACAAAAAAATAAACCCTGCTTTACCCTGTGTTTATCAAGGGCACGTCCTATCAGAAAATTGGGGGCCTGTAGGACCAAAAAGTATTGAAGTTTGGAAAGGATCATTTCTAAAAGATGAAGATAAAAATGGGCCATTATGGTCATATATTACAGTATGCAAACAATCAATGAATCTTAAAACTTAGATCAGATGAAAGAAAAGTGGGAATTGTAATTATAGTAAGATCTTTGGGAATCACCAAAGATTGAATCTTAAGTCTACATGGAAAATGGTAGAAGCTCTAATAAAGGAATTCCTTGTTTTCCCACAAATACACATATGGTAAAGACAGAAATTTATGATTCAGGAAAGAGAGGTCAAAAAAGACACTTTCCTAGTATGGAGTCACAAAGGGAGGGTAAAAAAACCTTTACTCTAAAAATTTCACTACCTTATGAAAATAACTTGGGAGTAGAGCTTCCAAATTTCTGAGGAAGAAGTATATATTCTATGAGGATATAAGAAGCTCTCAATGTTCTTTCTCTGTCTGCCTCTCAAAGCCAAATCCAGGAACTTCTAGATCACTGATCACAGAACATTTTCAATTGTAAGGGACCACAAGAGTCACGGAGTCCAACTCTTAAGTGAATGGCCCATACAGGGATTGAACCCACACCCGTGGTGGTATCAGGACCACGCTATAAGCAGCTGTCATATCCAATCACAAAACAAAAGGAGAGTAGCAGGTGAGGGTGTACAACCCTGGGCTTTACAGAGGTATCATTGTCACAAACCATTGAAAAAAAACTGGATGCTCTATTTTATACCATTTAAGAAATTAAAAAATAATTAACTTGAATGAAAATTTAAAAAAATTAGCTTCACAAAATTAAAATTAATAGTTTCTCCTTTTCTATATACCTACTATATTACATCTTTGTAGCACAAAATGATTGTCTTATATGTGGAAATATTATCACACCATAATAGATGTGAGGAGGGAAGATCCCTTCAGTTTTGATGTAGAGACGTATCAATGCTGAATTTTCTGTTACCTTCTATATCCTATTTTTCTATATTTTCAAATAATAGTAATGCAAAAATCCACATCTCAGCTCTCTATGAGAAACGGACACTAATCTTTTTTTAAGACAGCTTCAGATTCATTTGTCCACTTCTGTATAACAAAATTTTTGATTTTTTTAATAGTAGATTTTATTTTACAGTAAAGACTTAAACCATTTTGGTATTTAAAAACAACAGAACATAATCAGATTATTGAGAATTTAGAAGTGCTTTCACATCCCATACTTTGCATGCATTTTTAATAACCATTTGTTATTACTGTTCCGTAATATGGAAATCCATATTATTGTTAATATTGCACAAATTCACAGCTAATCGCATTATAGTACCAAAGGAACAATTATAGTACGTGAATGTGTATAAAGATTAATATACATATCCTAATAAATCTCAGCTGACCCATTAATGTATAATGGGCCCAAAGGAGGCCTCATATCCTAGGTATATAAATGGCACATTTCTTTTCCCCTCCCCTCCTTTCCTCATTTTGTTTTATATGTACAAGTTGCCATAAAAAGGAAAATTAAACCATACAAAACCACTCTGAAACATCAAGAGGCTAATCAAAAGCACAAACCACTTTCTTTTCTTATTATATTACAAGAATCAGGCTAATATTTGATGTGTATGTACAATGAGGTGTTTTTCTTCCTTTTCCTTTTGAGAATAAGGATTCTGAAGTAGTGGACATCCATCCCACATGCAATATGCAATGAATAGCTATTACAAGTGGGTTAAGGGAAGAACTTTCAGTTTTAATTGTAATTTATAATGGCTTGTTCTTGGTTTAGGGGTGATACATCCAACTGTTTTAATTAAATCTCTTATAGTTTAAAATGAAAGAAAAAAGGAGATAGATGATCCTTTTTGTTATGTAAGATATGCCTTACAATATCACTACACAGTGACAACTCCTTGTCCTCCTGTCACATCCTGTCCCTTAGACCATGCTGCAGAAAAGCAATTTTCTGCCTCAAAAGCACTCTATTTTTTAAGTTTGTCTCTGGGCAATTTTCAGGTCTACTAGAGCTGCACAACTGTATACAGATGAGAAAGACCCAAAATAGGGCAATTTATTTGATTCCTCCTCTTCAAAACATTTAGCTGAGATTGCATATCCAACAGAGAAACCCCAACAAGAATATTCAGAGATGACCTGCAGTGACACATATCTTTTTTCCACAAAAAATTTGCATTAAACATCTTCTCCAGACTCCTCAGATAGTCTAGATTTGACTTTTGTTTAATATGACCTTTAACACAAATATTTCCCAGGATATTAGCAGCTAATTTCTTTTTTAAAGGAGATAGTAAGAACTGGTCAGTTAAATAAAACATTTATGGAGTTTTTCAGAGAAAGAGTTTTTTTTTGGTGGGCCTTTCTATTATTTAATTGTATTTTTTTTTTAATTAGTAAAAAGATGGGCATTCATTTGAATACAGTTTCTCTCTTGTTAGAAAGTAAAGAAACACTTGGATGGGAAAATAAATCCTCCAAGTGTTCAGCTCCTGGTAACTTAGCATTCATCAATGCCTGAAGCTAGTTTGACCTCAGTATTCCCCTGGTACAGCTCTGCCCTAACACAGTAAGGGAGCTTCTCCACAGAGCACAGGCCTTGCCTTCACAACCATCCACAAGCTGAAAACTACTTTGCCTGCACAGAAGTTTTTAAGGAGTTAGGACAGCTTCAAGACTGGGACCTTAGTTTGCTATGAATGTAACGTTCACTAATGTATCCTCTGAGGCAAAAACATGACAAAAGTTTTGAGACTTTTCATGGAGTTTGGTGAATTTTTAAATCTGAAAACAAATAAAGCACAGGTTTTTCAGTGTTCAAAATCATGTTCAAATTTGCTGTATACAGTTTTCAAAATTTTAAACCATTCTGATCATTCATTTAGCCCTGAAGACATAAAATGATCCATTTAATTTCTCTATTGTTGTCTTTTTAATTGAATGATACGTACACTTAATTTCAGAATTTCACGCTGACATAGAAATCAATTATGTATTAAAAATCACTATTAATATTGGCATCAGAAAATAATAAAGCATGAAGTATGTCTATAGCCTTATATGGTTCTGATTAGTAGATTAGACCCCATCAGCTAAAGTACAAGTTTTCTTTGCTAATACATTAAAAACCTTTAGTATGAATGGATTTTGAATTTTTATTTACCCAGCAAGTGAGTTAACTGGGAGGGAAACAGCCATTTTCTTTCTTTTTCTAAGGTACAGAAATAGGTTTGGGTTGGAAGGGATCTTAAAGATATCTTGCTCAAACCCCCCTGCCATGAAGAGGGACAGTTCCCACTAGACCAGCCTGGTCTTGAACACCTCCAGGCATGCGGAGTCCATAATCTCTCTGGGCAACCCATTCCAGTGCCCCACCATCCTCACAGTAAAGACTTTCCTCCTAATATCTAATCCAAACCTAACCTCTTTAAGTTTAAAGCCATTAGCCCTTGTCCTATTATCTGGCCACGAAGACAGAATCTGGCACTTGTGTCTGTCTGAATTTATCTTTTATACTGACCCACAGAGTCTGTGCAAGCACATACAAACTGGATTGCATTGGAGATAAGAGATATCTAGCACTAGCAGAATAGAGAATTCAATTGAGGACAAATCAGATTTCCAGATAAGCTTAAATTCATGCTTTAAATTACTGGGGGAAAAAATTTGTTAGCATATATTGCTGATGACACATAAGAGAAGAAGACCTTTATGATTTAGTCCTTTGTGTCTGCAAGTGCTAATGTTGCCTTAGCACATCTTATATTCAGTTCCTGAGCTACAACTGTAAAATGTGGTAACACAATTGTGTATAGCCTAACAGAGACAGAAATGAATAAAACTGTAAACCATGAAAACCTTGCAAATGGCTGAAGTCTGACACTAAAAGAAGAATTTAATTCTTCTAAAGTATCTTTATCCCTGCTGTCTGCTTTAGACTGCTTGAACATTTAGCTGTGCAAGAAAATCATTAATGTAGATGTAGCTGGCCAGCAAACCTTCAGTTTGGTTGCTGCTTGCTGTCAGCTGGTCACAGATTGCTGATGATTCAAAAGTCTAAGTGCAAACTGATGCTCTATTCATTTCAGTTTAGCAGTAATGAAAGGGCTATTTCAATCAGAAGTTACTAGGAATAATTGCAACAACTGGTATTGACAAAAACTCCAACTCCTTGGCCTAAAATTCCTTGTTTTTACCTATTAATTGCATTCTATTTATTTACATACTTTTGCTCTTTTGGTACAGAAAACTAGCATACATTCACAATCAGAAGGATATCATTTACACCAAAGAGTCGCAGGAATTACTTCACAGCAAATCTGACTATTGCCAGTCCACTTTGAAAATACACATGTGAAGTTTCTTTAACTAAATCTTATATAGTCAAGGGTCCAGAATGCCTTTTAATCATACTTTTGCAAAGCAAACAGAAAAGCATGAACAGAAAGCTGTATACCTGACAGAAAGAGATTGAGTACTGAAGAAAAAATGCCCTAATTGATTGATTCATGTCCCTGACATGAATCCCTAGATTCATGTGAAGCAAAGTGCACTGTAGGATATAGAAGATGTCCTTTTTCCTAACTGGTAAAGTTAAAAAAAAAAAGGTTGAAAAAGTGTATTTGCTTCCAAAGGCTTGTATCCATAACATATAAACCCAAATAAAATCTTATTTCTATTTTATGTGAGTACTAGGTAACCTTTGTTAAGTCAACATTTTCTCTGTTACAAAAAAATCAATCCCTTAAGTTGAAAGGTCTTTTTCCAATGACTATTCAGTAAAAAATGTATGAGCAGTCCTTAAAACCGAGACTGGGACCTCTCCCTTCTCTATGGAGACTGTACTAACCACAAGGCTGCAGTTGTGTTCCTTCTAATCCCTCTATTCCCTTTCATTTTCTAAAGTTTCTCAACATTAGTGATGAACAGAGGAGACTTCTCTAAGAATGGTGTCTAGACTGTGTGTCTAAATGGAACTTGTTCAGAAGCCTGACTCCCTTATGATCCTTGTGGTGGGACAGCCAATGGCTGCCGCCAGAGACACACACTGACACAGCAAGGACACCATGCTAAGGCTATGAATGGCAACTGAGCTAAAGCTTTAGTTATTACTATGGGCACCCTTAACCTTGGGAATGTTCTCATATTTACTCTACTTTTAGTCAGCTGCAACTGCTGCTCTGTCAAAGATGCCTCTTTGTAGCCCAAAACTATGAGATTTGTGGCATATCTCTTATCCCCACAGTTAGGGCATTACTCATTTTAGCATCTTATGCTGAGATTTGTCACTTAGTTCACAGCACATAACACAGAGTTGGATGACTGTCCAAGTACCAGATGCTTGAAACCTAAGTGATGTCATCATTCTCTGTGGTGTTCATACACAAGTCCCTTATTAAAGACACCATAAAATCATAAAATTCACAGTTTCATAAGTACAAATCTTTAGTTAAAATGCATCTAATCTGAACTAAAATTAAGAATCAAATTTGTTACAGACATAAAATAGAAAGCAAAAAGTGAAACAAACAGAAAACACAACAAATTTATGAAATACCTTTTCTTCCCTCATCTTTCAATAAGGTATCTGCATAACCATGACTTTATTTCAACTTTGCTGTGTAATTGCAACCACATAACAAGAATATATGCATAATAACTTTGACCTGGATGTTTGAATAGCAGATCAGACAGCTACTGAATTACCTGAAAGTATTACCACATGAATAGCTTGTGCTTCCTAAATGCTGTCACTCAAAAGGCTTTTGGCATATCTTCAGAGCCTTCTCATCTACTTCCTTTACACAGGAGTAAATTTATATTGCCTCATACTTTCATAGCAAAAATAACACCATTCACATTTTAAAGTTTTTCTTGTACTCAAACAAATCATATAATCAAAATTATATTTACCTTAGAAAAGGAATAACTTATCTTCTTGATTTCCATCTGTGCATATAATTTCTTCTATTTTGTTTGCAATGTGCTAAAGTTAATTTTCATGACACATCTGAGGAACTGCAGATGTGTTATTCAGGTACTTACCAGCATTTTTGTGATTTTATATTAATATTTTGATGACTCAGAATTATTTATCAATTTCTTTCATCTCTGAACATTTCATGTAAACAATCACTAACAAGTCTTCTCAATTCTTATTGGTTAATTAA
Organism: Vireo altiloquus; assembly: GCA_013396875.1. Lineage (NCBI taxonomy): Eukaryota > Metazoa > Chordata > Aves > Passeriformes > Vireonidae > Vireo > Vireo altiloquus. The sequence goes on from VZRF01004300.1 coordinate 11,131, forward strand.
ACTTGCATATGAACATTTGGGACAACCTAGCTAAATAATCACTGTAAAATCTCAAGTAAACATCAATAATTCACTTTTATATGTTTTTTAATTTAAAAACCTTGGACAGGGAGATTCCTCTTGTTTTATCTGCTATTTGAACAAACAAAAGATGCAAAAAGGAATTAAGGAACATAGTACCATTCACAAAAATTTGCTGTTTAATTAACAAAACCCCAATCATTTGTGGAAAGTTTTTTTTACTGAGTTGTCTCTTAATCCCAGTGGTAGCACAGGGATCCCAGCTATTTCTTGTATCTTTTTTAACGCCTGCATATTTTAGCCTTACTTAAGGCTAAAATTGAAGTCTGTATGTATGTCCTATCTCCCTTCACTTAGCAATTTTTTAGCTGGGTGATTGTCAAGTGTTGAGCAAATCGGAGAAAGAAAAAGCAAGTCTTAAAGATAATTAAGACCCTTACAAGTTTCAAGGATGGAGATCTAAATTAATATCCCCAGGGACAGGAACATGGATAGAAGATGGCTGGGCTACTCAGCATTCAGGGAGGTGCAGACTAAGCACAGCTCTATTGTTTCTCAGGCAAAGAGGGTAATAAGGGGAATAGGGAAATCAGGGTTGCAGTTGAAATTGGTGACCTTAGAGTACAAAGAAAACAAGATTTCCAGAGGAAAGCTGGCTTTATTAGTTCTACCTCCTTAAGCATCATGTTTCTGCTACTTGGCAGACTATGCAACTTTTCTATGATTCCAGTTTCATCAGATTCCTAAGAGTTTAGATACAAGAAAAATAAAAACAAAGAAAAACCATACAGATTGTAAGAAAAATGTACATTCTTTTACAGCAAAGTCATTTACTTAGGGGAGAGCAACACTATTTAAGACTAATGACAGTTTATACTTCTGGAAGTTAATGCACTGTGCACATTCAGTTAATATTTGAACCTAGTTGCAAGGAAGTGTCCTCATAAAGTTTCGTATGTGGTTCAGAGTTAACAGGCTTCAAAGGGGTAAACTTGCCTTTAAAAGATCAGTATTAGAACTTACACTGGATTTTTTACCAAACTTCCAATAAACAGCTGAGGCTTTAAGAAAAGCCAATAAAACAATCACAGGTGGATAAATCCCATTGTGACACAATAGGTTAAAACCAAAATGTGTTTAATCCCACTTTCTTCACATAGAGGGAATATTCATATTTATGCAATATTGAATATATTTATTTATCAGTGTATGCCTATGATTTTTTTTTTAATTAAGCCCTCTTACGCTTTGTAAAACGTCAAATTTGAACAAAATATCAAATATGTGAAAAATGCAATAGAGGCAGGAAATTACTGAATCTAGAACCATCTGGTGGATCACACTGAAATACGTGCTTATATGAAAGAGAAATTAAAACAAGAAAATATAATATTACAAATTACTGGTATACATGGTCACTTATTTCTAATGTGAATGTAGCCAAAAGTAAAAAGCCACCTTTTTTTTTTTTTTGTCTAACAGATATTTTGTGTACTGATAAATGTTAATGATGATGTTTGATCCTGTCTGGTAACATCCTGACTTCTACAAAGCTGCTGCACTCTCTTAGTGAGGATAAAGCAGTTGCTGTGGAACCAACAGAACTTAATGATCATCCAATTACCTGTTATTAGTATACCAGCAGCTCTTGCAAGATTTCAAAAAGTGTCATTATAACTTAAAATAATGAGTTATGAACTGTATGCCTACACTTGGAATCTGGCATGGAAAGAAGAAGAAAATCAGGGTCCTTAATGGCTGGACTGTGTATAGTTCAGTCCTGTACATTTTAAAAGAAAGCAGCTACGTATACAAAATCTCACAGTATGATCAAACAGCAAGTTATTCCATAAAGCTACTGTAAATCTAAGAAACATGCTCTAAAGATATAAAAAATGAGTTGATAGAGAAGCTGAAAATGGAAACACAGTTAAAGAAGGCTTTTCTCAAAAGAGGAATGCTCACTCTCATTGCTTCCTGTTTTCAGTGGTATGCAACCTTATCATCATATGTGACCAAACTAAATGTTGTAGTATGTGAGTTTGAGTATAAAAATTTTACTAGATGAAAAGCTGTAGAAAGTATATTCATACTTTTTTTTTTTTTTT
>VZRF01004300.1:13284-88181 GCA_013396875.1 Vireo altiloquus
TGTTATTACAATGATCCCATCCAAGACCAAAGACCTATTTCGATTCTAAGAGATTCACACAAATCCTCAAAACCAATTCTGACACTGATTTACCTGGGTACCTGTACCCAAATGCAAACCTCCAAATTACTAAATAGCCACTACTCCATCACATAGTTGATACAAAACCAAAGAAAGAACATTGATAGAGCATACACATTTATGCAATTCTACTAATTTTTTCCCTTCTTTCTCTTCACTCTGTCCCCTGATTACTAGCAGTCACAGAAATTAGAGATAATTCTAATACATAGTTGAGGAACTTATAAATAGCACTACTGTTCACTCTTTAAGCAGAGAGATAAATATAGTAGGTACACCAGCCCTTCCTTTTCCTCAAAATGTTCCATTAATGAAAGGTATTATTTTATTAGGCTGATGCCTAATGCTTTTGTTAATATTTCTTTTGAAGATGCTCTGGTCCTTTAAACTGACATACTTCAAGTACACATATGGTTAAGAAAAAAAAACAAAGAAAAAATCAAACATTACTTATATGGTCATAAATGATAGAACACAGTTTTCTGAATAGGAGATAATTGCAATTACATAGTTAATACTGAATGGCAACTGTCTAAGTGACTTTTCTTGTCCATGTCTTAGTTTTAATACATGTAATCAACACTTAAATAATTTGCTGTCTTAGATCTTGCACTTATTTATAGCTTCCAAACTTTTCCAAGCAGGGTTAAATATTTTTTTCTTCTGTGCATGTACTTTATATTGTTATGTTTTACAATACTGTAAATATTCCTGAGCCATGGGTGACTATTTCACTATCTATCCATCTGGTGTCAAGACTGAAAATATTTTTGTCTCAAGCAGGGTAAATCTGCTGTGATAGCCTTAAATGACCTGAAAAGTTTTTTCAATACTGAACTGTGTAATTTAGACAGCCTTATGGAACTACTAAAGTTACAACATCATTCCTGGACTGCCCTGAAGCTATCAGAATTTCTGCAGTGCTGTGATTTCACTCTAGGCATACTTCCCAAACAAGAAAGGTCCCAGAACACAGCCTCTAATTATCCTCCTTAATTCCTACACTTGGGAAACTTTCATCTTGCCATATTTGGGGTGTTATGATAAATTTATAGCATTCCAGACCACTTAGCCATGAGAAAGTAACAGGAAGAGTGGAGAGATTCTTGTGTGCTCTCAGGAAATATTTCTTTCTGTAAAAAAGACTTTGAAAGAGTGGTTCTTATAGTTTGAATAGTTAGGACATGGTATTGTTCTATAAATGCTTGTAAGTCTAGAGAAATAAGTGATGTTAAATAACTCAAGTTATTATTTGAAGAAGAGAGGAAAAAACCCCACAAGCAACACCTGCATATGTGGGTTTTTTTTAAACTTTGAGAAAGTGGAAACCCCTCAGGTCAACATAGCTTTTTAAAACAAGTTTTTTTGCACCAAGGAACTGCTTTCCCCATGTGGTCACTCACCAGTATTTATGAGGGAAGGTCACTTGGAATGCCACCAGCAGATGAAAAAACAGGAGGAAAGGAGGGGTTTTCTGTCTTCACTGAGCTGGGTGATTCTGCCAAAGTGATAGCCGACATTGACATTACACAAGGGAAAGGTTGTCGTAGTCTCACAGTCCCAGCTCTGCTGCAGAAACAAAACAAAACAAAACCAGAAATAAAAACATATGTGTATACTTTTTAAATAAAAGTAATGTCAAAGCATTAAAAGTCTGATCTCTGGAATATAAATAACACTATAATTTTGGCTTTCAAACAGCTATCTCAAATCTATTTTAAAAATAAGATTTAAAAAGACCCTTAAGAAATCCAACGTTCTTCCATAAAATTAATCAATCACTTTAAGGGTTTAGTGGAAAGAAACGTCCATAAACATCTTATATGCTCAGCTGGTAGTAGAAGGCAGACAAAACTTACAATTCTGATAAAAGTGAGGAAAAGCTGAGATTTGAAGTGAAGATTGCATGCAGAATATACGACAGGGAATGACAGGATATTTTATAGGTGAATGTGCCTATAGCTGAACACGGCCTATGAAAAACTTAAGGGAAAATTGAAGGATTAATGAGAGATCCCTATTTATTTTTTTATTCATTTCATTTTCTTAGCATCTGTGTGAATTATTACCTATACGTCTTATACGTCCTAAAAGAAAAAACTGTGATGAATAAATAAACAGCTCTAGAAATCTTCAATAGGCTCCTTTACCTTGCAGGGAATATTATCACTGGCTTTTGATACAATTTCTGCTGCAGGGAAAGACTTTCAAAGCTCAGAATGCTGAAGTATTGCCAGGCACTCAAAGACCCCCTGCTGTGCGCGTCAAACTAAGAAATCTCTCTGAACTTGTCGAATTAAAAGTCATCTCTCTCTCTCTGCAACCCCTGCATGAGCTGGGAAGCTCTGTCCTCGTTTTTTTAGGCCTTCCACGATAAACAAATGGAGCCTGAAGCATCTTTATTCTTTTCAGGCACATAATTAAAATTCTTTAAAAAATGTAATTGAAGGCAATGAATTTCAAAAGGAGGTTCTAGTTAACAACGAGGCTAGAACAGTTTCAGTAGACCATACTATTTTACCATTCAATTTTCTTCCAAAGGTAAAAGCAAAACAGCTTGTTATGATCATGGGTGGGTTTTCTTTCCTTTTTTTTTATTTTGTTTGTACATCAATAAGTTGCACCAAACCTAAACATCTCTGCAGGATTTATGCCTTCTGGAATGTCATAAAACTTAATTACTGAAAGAGCAAAGAAAAGTATACTATCAAAATATGAACAAAGCAGAAAATATTCTTGATTTCTCAAAATCATTATTTATATATCCCCTAAAAATTAAAGAATATAATTACTGAAGTATTTGTATTTTCTTGGCAACCCTCTCTCATTCATCCAAATAATTGTAAATATTCAAAACCTTGCAAACTTAAAAATTTGATAATGCACAGAATGGTAATTTTCTGTGATGACTATTGCTGTAAAACATTGTAATGATTGGTTACAATAGGTATGTTTGATGTTGCCAAGAAAAGAGCAATTGCTGATATAATTAATGATTTCAAATGAATATAAAAGGAAGAAAAAGCTCTCTCCTTGGATTTGAATCCCAGGGATTATCACACAAAATTAACTTAAAGAAGGTAGGAGACAAGAGAGTGTTTCAGAAAGTCATCTCTAAGGTAACTTCCTAGAGACCTTAAAACCTAAAACTAATTTTTTTAATATCTCTTTTAGAGTGACTTTCAGTACTGCTCTCTGTTGAAAGCAAAAAGCTTCGGTTTTCACCTGTTTTCTCTATGCTGCGTTTTTAAAACTGGTACTTCTGTCTATAAATGACCACATGAAATGTATTTTTTTAGAGTTTTTCCCTAGAGAGACTAGAGATTGAGATGTTTTAAGGAAAGTTATTTACAATTCTTGTAGTATTAAAAAAAAACACCACAAAAAAGGTGTAGCAAGGAAGCACGACTCCCAAAACTTCTGGGTAGCATTCTGCCTCTGATAGTTATGATGCCGTTGGGAGAGCTGAGACAACACAGCTAACAAAGCTGCTTTTCATCCTTGGAGGGGGAAGCACAGTATGTGTTCTGCATGGGTCAACAACTGTTCTGACTAGTAGAGAGGTAAAAAAAGGACCCAGTCAGCTTAACTGGAAAGGCAATGGCAAAGCAGATCTAGCAGGAGCAAACTAGGGCTTTGGCTACACCTTCAAGTAATACCTCTTCAAGTCAGATGTTATTTCTGTCCTGGGTTTTTGATTTTGGTTTTGTTTTATGTAAAACCTGATGCAGCATACAGCACAGCCCATTCGAGAGGTCATGCTGAACAGGTAACACAGAGAACAGTGCACCAAGGTTGACCCTCTCTATTTTCCGCAGTTGTCTCACATTACATCAGCAGGTTTGAAACACTCAGATTCCCACATGCCTTCATTTCACACCAAGAACATGTAACACAACTTTCAGAGATTGCACAGAGCCCACCCATTATGCTCCAATCTGGACACAATTCATAACAAATAATGGTCATATCTTAGATGCAGTAAAACACCATCCTGGCACAAGAGCAGCATGACCAAAGGCTACGGCATGTACTTCTACCAGTGTGTTCACATGGGTGCAGTCTATCGACACAAACAATCAAACAAATAAGGCAGTCCCTACTATGCCTTGTATCCTTATTAGGAAAAAGGGAACTCTTCTTAGCCTTCCCTCCAGCAAACTAATGACCACCTATTCATCATGTTTATTTTTAATTGTGTACAGTATCTTAATGTGCCATGCAATCAACAGCATAGGAGTAATCAACAAGAAAGATGAATCAATAAAAACCATTAAACAAAACAAATGTAGGCAAATTAGTATTTTCTAACTTAATTTCTGTAAAACTGAATTAATGAAAGCACTGTGATTACAAAAAGTAACTCATCTTTCACCACAATTTATTCTTTAGAATGCAAAGGACTATGGACTAAACAACAAAAGAAACAAAAACTGCAACGAAGGGACAGTATCCGATATTTTAAAAAAAGAGTATGACCCATTATGAGTATTTAATGTCTGTTTGCAGAAAGAGAAAAGGCTTCTTTAAGTTCACTGAGCACTCACTGTAAAGTTTAGGGAAGATCAGTAGCTTAGAAAAAAGAGACTACTGAAATATGAGTCACATTTATGAACAAAAGTGATCAAAGTCTACTTGGCTGCTAGAGTGTCCTCAGTTTATTCCACTGCAGTACACCTATTACTTGATGGAAAGGTGTGTGAATATAAGGTCTATCTACTGTCATTGGGCCTGAAATTCTCATTTGTTATGTCTGACTTCCTTTATTGATTTCTTTTTCCTAAAAAGAAGCTGAGGTAATTTTTATAACATTTGAGAACACAAATGTTTACAATATTTATAATAGAGTAAATTTAAAATGCAAAATTCACATTAATTCCTTTTCCCCCTCCAAGCTAAAATGCTAAAAGCTTTTTAAAAAATGTGATAAATACAAAATGATTCAAACTTTGTTTGCACTAATATGCTGCTACTATGACAGTGATGTTATACAGACATCGTACATTCTAACATGTTTTGAAGACCTTAGACACCTTTTTCAGTGGAGCAAAAAAAGATTGCTTTTTACATCATTGCCAAATAAGAGGTTAATGCAAATAATTTAATTCTTCAAATTACACTTGCTGCTTATGAACATCTACTTCTTATATGTCATAAAACTAATATCTCACTTGGGTAGAAAATTAGGATACCTATAGCAAAACTCTCCAGGATACAGTCTTGATCCAGTAGCTCAGTGTTTTGTAGACAAAACTGTTGGCAGAGTTTGCCTTGACAATTTGGCATGAGGTAGTGCTGCTTCAGAAGAGGGTGTGAGTGAATGTAAACCAAACTACCACTTCAAGAAGAAGAGCAAGGCAGAATGCTTCAGCTGTTTTCTCTCTTCTCCAAAATAGCTTGATTTCCATATCCTTAGACAATTTTCAAAGCACTGTAAAAAGTTATCGTACATCAGAATTTTAAGTTTTTTGGAGACTGGAATGCTCCTCTGTTTTATTCCTTTACTCTGTGTCTTGATTCTTTAGATTAATACAGATATGTGGCTTCTTGACTGCACTTATATTCTCAAACATAACTTCATGTGATAGATTTAAAGCAGAGATTAAAAAAGAAAAGTGAGGACTTCCGTAGTGAAATTTGCTATAGAATGACAAGCTGTACGGATTTAAATAAAAATATTAAAAATACAAACATAATCTTATAAACAGGTTCAATCCCTCACATCAGTACTGATTTTAGTGTTCTATATGAGGTAGTAATCACAAAATAACTTTAAAAGATTTCAAGAAGTATTTTACTTTGCTTTTTCTATCCCACATGGATGTGGGCTATATGATGGCCTCCACAAAAATCTTAAATATTAGAAATTATGTGAAGTACTTGAAAATTTAAATTAGCATTTATTTGCATGATATGCTAGTAGATGATAGTGAGGAAAATAGATAGTCTGTAAAATAGACCCTAGATTAATTATTGTGGACTTAATCCAGCTACTAGGTTCAAGGTCTTAGAAATAAATTTAGAAAAGGAAAGGGAAAAGTTGCTTCTTTTCTGACAATTCTGTTTGTATTTAAAATTGCAGTATTGAAAGTATTAATGACATGATGGAAAACCTTGAGTGAAATCTTTGTGACGATTTTATAGGGGATATATTAAGCAAGCATTTCTTCAGAAGGAGGTGCAAATTATAGAGTACAGAAAGTGTGGTGCTCTTGTTGCCTCATGAGCATAGACAAAAGTGATAACACGTGGCAAAAAACTTAAGTCTGTGTCTAAGTTACTAATTCCTATCATATCTTGATGTATTTAAAGCTTTCTTTGGGTTGACATTCTCTTATGAATAACCCTTCCCTATCAGTTGTGTAGGAGTCCTGTGACCCTTAATTCCTCCTGCTGTACTGTACCTAAGAGTTTGAGAATGGGGTAAGAATGGACCCACTTCCTTTTACTTGCAGAATTTTCAAGTCTTTGATATAGGACAAATTAATACGCTCATAAGTCTACCCTGTCGATTTAAAGGTTCTTTAAGTGTTAAAAATGAGTTGCAAAAGATTCCTGCACACGGAGTCATTATCCTGCTATTCATTCTCATATTCACAATACAGCAAAATGGGAAAGCAACTTACAGAAGGAATATGCAGATATAGAAAATATATTTTTGTATTTTTTCTCCTTAAAATATCTTAATAAGCAGTGCTTTTCTAAAACATATTCACAATTGAGGTATCTTTTCCTCTGGATATATTCTGCTATTTTTGCAGTCAAATTTGGAAGTTCTTTGAAACAAATTACTGTGGCAGCTTCACCTTTATACAGTTCAGAGCAAGCCACTGATGGCAGAGTGTATCTGTCAAACTCAGTGCTTAAGAAGAGAATGGGAAACTGACAGAGTTATGCTTAGGACATATATTGATAATGTTATCTCATGTAAAATTAGGCTTCTTAACAGTTATTTCTTGTATCACTTAGGATATTTCTTTTATTCTAAATGCAATATGCACATATTTGAGTGAAAGAGAATCTCTGGGTTTTAACATCAATTTTAGATTGTACCCAGGGAATAAACATAAAGCAGAACTGTGTATTTGCCCATAAAAAGCTGCTGTTGCTGCAAGCAACAACAGTTATGTTGTTTAGGGGCTTAGGTGATAGAATAGATTTTAATGTAAATAAACTGCTTACTCACTGCTCAGTCACTAAGTACATAAGACAGACTGCAATATGAGTGGATTAGTTACAAGCACAAGCTGAAATTGGTCACGGAACACAGTAAACACATTTTCTTTTTAGAGTATTTCCACAAAATAACTTGCTCAGGTTTACATATGGTAGAGATCCTCACTGGCATTACTTCAGCATTCATTTTGTTTTTGGGAGCCCTGGTGGTGTAGTGGTTAAGCACACGGCATAGCAATTGCCGAGGCTCGGGTTCGATCCTGGCCAGGCTGCTCCCCGGGCAGGCAGAGCTCGTTAGCCCTGCAAGGGGGCAATCTGCCTACGTCCTGAGGAGGAACTCACTGCCACTGTCCAGAATCGCTTTGGCCCGGCAGATTGAACCTCGGGATTAAAGGGTGGGCTCAGATCTGCGCGCCCTGTGTCTCACCTAAAAAATCCAGCGCGCAGGCTGGGAGGTCTGAAAGGAAAAGAGACCTCCCCCGGATCTTCGTACGCGAAGGCTGGCCAGCAAAAAAAAAAAAAAAAAAGCATTTTGTTTTCATTTCCATTTTGTTTTAGGTAGGCACATGCTCAATTATATGGCAGCATTTAATTTATTGACACATTATAACTGTAATGTGCTCATCATAACTTCATGTTATGTTCTATGTGATAATTAGAAACAAACATCATACAGAGTGAGGCTTTTAGTCAAAACTTTCTTTGTAAGGGTTGGAAAGAGTTCTGTGATCCATGATGAATGGATGCATATAGAGTGGATGCACTGTAGAGCCTTTTGGACTCAGTGTGCATTGCACAGGTAGCAGTGTGTGGGGACTAGCCCCGAGCCTCAGCTCACCTTCTTTTTCAAACTTCACTCCTTCAAATAATCTTTCATTCTAGAAATTGTACATAACCTGAAATAATTGTCTAAATAAAGCATATTAAATCTAAGTACTTTATTATTATAGACTACAGTACATATTTTTGTTTATTTTTGGTTTTCTAATGTCAACAGCTGTAGTAGGGATCATGAAACAAAAACACTGATAAGTTCCTTGTTTGAAGAGCAATTCAGCAGTATGTACCTCCACAACTGTAACATATCAAGAAACCTACTATAATTGCATTTATGGTTTTGGGATGAAACCATGAAAGAAACAAGACTTTAGCAAATATTGAAGTCAAAAAGATATAAGGATATGGTAAAAGATAAAAAAATATACAAAACAGAGATTTTCATATTTGCCAACTGCCATTTTATGTGATGGCAATCTAACAGATTCTAAGTGAGTTAAATAGTTTTATTTTTAAACCAAAAACATGATAAGATTTGATATTGGCTTCAGAAAAAGTTAAGTTGAAGGTGAGAGTGCAAAGAAGAATTATGATGTAGAGAATAATCAGGCTAGAGTTTGAAGGAAAATTTCTACTGGAGCTCTTTAAATGAGGGGGATCTTCTTCAAAACCTTAATGAGTCAGGTAAAGTGAAGTGTATTGGTGTAGGTTGCTTGCATAATTTCTTTATTTTCAACAGATAAAAAACATGAAAGGTCTTGAAGTGCTTTATGAGTTTGTCAACTACATTAACAGAACATAACCGAATGAAATCAAATGTAAAAGTGCAAAATTCAGAGTCATGCACTTATAAACAAAACAACCAGAATGTATGCATTAAGTAATGTGTTTATGAACTGAAAAGGATGAAATTATTTATTCTGTTTCATCTTCCCAAATGTAATTTGAGAACAAATATCTATCCATAGCGGTAAAGAAAAGTTGTAGAAGAAACTAAGTTCAACATGTGAGATTAAATGTTTATAACTGGCAATAAATAGCACAGGGGAAGACTCAGAGGGAATGTTCTAAGCACCCAGAGTTGTTCTGGAATATTAATTAATCCTTTAATACTGGAAACTAATCAGTGAGATCCATTTCTAGAATGTCATTTCCTGACGCAAAAGAAGGTGATCATTTTGTGATCCTGTTCAGATCTATGCTATTTAGCTTTCTTAAGAAAGAAGAGAGCAGAAAAATATATGTAAAGACACTCTAAAAAAGACTAATTTTCAAAGGCACCAGATATATATTTTTAGGCATGATTTCTATTTACAGTACTAGGCATCATAGATGCTTCTATATCAGGTTTCAATCTCTTCAAGAGGCTGACTTAGACTGAGATATCAACTACCATTTTTCTGAGTATTACACTCTGCTCTTTAGACATAACAGTATATTTCTTTTAATGTTTGATTTCTTGACTCGTTTCCCTTATTTTCCTTACCACTTCCTGAAGTTTACCTATATCCTGAAATTTTTTTGATTTCCATGAAGTTGATTGTGTAAGGGGTGGTGTGTGACCTTCTATACCAAGAGCAGAATGAAGACAATGTAATGTTACAGTTTCTTCTTTGTTCTATGGAGCAAATACTTTGAACTAGCAGGTTACATTCTCCCTTTTTTCAGGTTCATAAATCATGGCAGGGCTACTAGGATAAAATTTTATCGAAGAAGAGGGACTAGCGCCCTAAGAAACCTGCTGTAGATTGTCCATATTTTCTAATTTTCACTATGGCAACCTCTGATTTTGTACAACATAATGGTAAACAGACCTTGCTAGCATTTAATCTCTATGAACTAGAAAAACCTGGAATATTTTCCTTATGTCAAGATGACAGTATTAAACTATTGTCCAACTATTGTTTCTTATTTTCCCTCTTCATCTCATATTAAACCTTTAAATCTACATGAAGTTTGAAAAACTCTTCTTTATTCCAAACTACTGGAATCAGAGGTTATGGTTATGAATCTCGACTATTGTGTCCTGTTTCCCCAGTCCAGTTCTTATCATAGGATCTGGAATTGAAATTCCAGGTTTTCTCAGGAGTAGTAATTTTAAAACAGATTGAAAATCTCAATAGATTGCTGGATCTTTCCAGTGTACATGCTAGCTGAGTGCAGTAGCTGGGAAATTTGCACTCTTCCACAGTTCATTGTCCTACTTCACAAAATTATTTTAGACTCATGACTTGGCCTTTGTGTATTCCAGGTACAGAAATGTATCTCTGATTTAGTGCCTATTGGCCTGTGTTTCACTTTACAACATTACTTTGCTGCTAGTCAAAAGAATATGTGCTTTACTGTATTTTACCAAATCAATAAAAAATAAGGAATATAAAAACATGCCTTATCATTAGTTTAGGAATACTGCCAGACGTGCCTGAAAATCCATGAGAACAGAAGGCAAAAATGTGTTTAGTTGCCAAAGTCACCTTATCACCTGCATTCACAGCATTAGAATCATAGAACCGTTAAGGCTGGAAAAGACCTTTACAATCATCGAGCCCAACAATCTGCCTAGAAACACCACCATCTTCACCATCAAACCATGTACTCATGTGCTACATCCACAGATTTCTGGACACTTCCAGGGATGATGACTCAAACTTCCCTGGGCAGTTTGTCCTAATGCTTTACAACCCTTTCTGTGAAAAGATTATCCTAATACCCAATCCACCTTCCCTGGTGCAACTTGAGGATGTTTTTTTTCGTCCTGTCACTTGTTATGAGGGAGAAGATACAGACTCCCACCCCTCTACAACCTCCTTTCACGTAGTAGAGAGCAATAAGGTTTTCCCTGAGCCCCCTTTTCTCCAGGCTAAACACAATTTAGGGCACCTGGTTTTATGGAATCTCATACATTTGACCTTGGCCCATTGATCCAGGTTGTCCAGATCCTTTTGTAAAGTGCTTCTACAATCCAGCAGATCAATGCTCCCAACCAACTTAGTGTTGTCTATGAAGAGGAATAACTGCTACATCTTAGTCAAACATTCTCATTCAGCACAGCAATATCCATGGAAGAGGTCATTTCATGTGACACAAATTACTGGAAAATTACAAGTTTTGAACAAAACCCCAAGTTACTCATTTTCAACATCTGCTTTTCTTTTGACTAGCACATATTTGAAAATTAACATCTCATTATTAAACTAAGTAAAAAGAGTATTTTAAAGTAGTCTGTCCTGATTGAAATTGTCTTTCATGAATTAGAGACAGCTGAAAGATGACATCAGGATGGAACACTAGGGATTATTAAAAGAATTTGATTTTAACACAGAATGTTATATTTTTGAAGCGCCCTGGCTGATGCTAACAGACAGAAGTCTGAGAACAGTGGTAGCTGTGCATGAGCTCTATCAAGATTTTATTTATTTACTTATTTAACCAATACAAGTATCAGAGAACGTAGTTCAAATATTACATTATTTGAATGCCACAATGCAGGAAATAAGTAATAAGTACACAGACCATTTTATGCTAGAACTCTTAACATTCTAGTGGGGTTTTTTTTGCTTCCTTTCTTGCATTCTAGCTACTAAATATCTGATATTCCTGCATTGTATTTCAGAGCTGATACTGAAATGTCTTTCTGTGCAGTGCTGCAGCAAGAAAGTTCTTCATAAAGCAGTAAAAGCCACTGGGTTTTTATGGAAAAAGAAAGGAAGAAAATTGGACAACAAGAAAACAAAAAGAAACTGCCAGATAGTCACATGTCAGTAAACTGTTATCACTACAATCCTGATTTTTAAAGTAGAAACATTCCATGTGTAAACAGAGACACACATCTATGTTAGCAATGTTTGCTTTTGCTACAGTTTTAGACTAAAATAAGCATTTTCAAGAAAAAAAATTCTTTAACTCTATGATGTGTGTGCCTATCACTGATATATTTTGGGTCAGCAAATATAGAGCTGAATCATACTTTAATGAAAACTAGAATATTTAAGACTGCTTGACAGAATTGTATACTGTATCTGTGCTTAGACAGTTAAGACTCAAAACATTGCAGTGTTTCAATCTGTCTCATTTATATTTTGTTTAAATTTTTGCTTTTCCTCGCAGCTTGAATATACATCACAGCCCTCAATCAAAGAAGAACTTGGCACTGAAATAGTGCACTATTTCAACGTAATGGCTAGGTTATACACAGACAAGGTAGTGTTAAGAACAAATTACAGAAAAAAATGCTGAAACTATAGAAAAGTCCATATGATTTATATGATTTATTACACAGAGATCATTAAGTTCAATTCCATACCATACATGGGGCTGAATGTCTCTGTAGCTCATTCGTATGTACATCTCTATACTCAGAAAAATACTGAAAAATTTATATTAAATTTCTTAATTTTGTACAGTTTCTTGAACTACTTTTTATTTTCATGTTTTACATAATAGCCATGAAAATAGATTCCTCATTTAATTAAAATAATATATGCATAGAAGCTTGATAATATTATGTCTTAATTCAAAGAAATTTCTCACCTCAAAGAAAGGTGAGAAATGCTTAAATACATTGAATCAGAACAATTTAAATTATATACAGAAAGAAAACTCCATATTTTGAAGACAATATAAATGGGATACAAACCAAGAATTATTTGCACAAATACTTTAAATAATTCTTTTGAATAATTAGTACACACAAGATAATTCAGATCCTTTAAAACATGCTGTAGGTATTGATGAGGCAATTAAGACAGATGACAAAATTCTTCAGCCAGCTACACATACAGCTTGTTTACTATTTCTTGTATGAAAAAGAACCTCAAACTGTATTTTCTAGTGTATTCAGAAGATGAGAATTTCCAAGGTATTTCTTGGGTTTTATTTTGTAAATATGGTGCTGGATCACACACCTTTAATGCACAGTAAATATATACAGAATCACTTTTTATGGCTTCATAGGGTGTTCAAAGAATAGAACTCACAGTTTATTCATTGAGATCAGCTGTGAGTTCTTCTAGCCAAGTACAAAACCATTTGTAACCATGTATTACCACACAGGGTATCGGATTCTTTCTCTCTTGTTGATGAACTCAGATTGAAAAAGATCCATTTTTTCCTATAAATAGGAACTTAAGATCTAGGCAAATCTGAATCTAAAAATTTTCTACTATATGATTATCAAAATTATCAGACAATTATTAAAAAATACTCTGTGTATCTAGCATGTGGTACATACCTCCTAAGGGCAACGCACACCAACATATATTTCAAATGCATGACAGTGTCTTTCATCCAAAATCTTCTGACTGCTCTAGTTCCATATAATCTGTCACACCTCCCAGGTTTCCCCAGATTTCTAACCTCTCCAATTTACTCTTCTTACTACAGCGTGTGAGGTTTACGAGTAGTCACAGCCAGAGAGACAGCTGTGAGATTAGCATCATAACCCATGAACAGCAGCTCAGAAGTTTCTTCTGAATTGTACAGCTGCACTGAAATGGAATCAAAACACATGTACTCTTAAACTCACTTGCTTATTAAGATAAATACAAGCTCTAAAGACCTCTATCTCAAACTTTTATATATATATATGTATATATCTAAATACATATATATAAAAAAATGGTTAGTAGTACTGTCCCTTCCTCTGACTGCAATTTCTTATACGCATTCCTGAATATTATCATGTAACATTTCACATTGGAAATATAAGTATATTCATAACAGAAAATTACATTAATCAGTAAATATATGATTAGATTTAAAACAATTATCATGTAGATGAAATGTGAAACATGGTTCTGAAAAGCTTTCCAAGAACCAGGGATAAAGCAAACTTCAACAAGTGATAAAGTATGGTATTACATGTGTTCTTCTGAGATGATATCATGTTCAAAGCCAGCACTTTATAAAAAAAAATAAATACAAGGATGGCTTTTTCACAGATAGGTGAGAAATGGTTCTTTGGAAGCTAAATTTGAATTTCTAAGAGTAGTCACAAAATAGATTTAACAAACCAGCTTACATATTTATATATGGATACAAATACAGAAAAATGCATGCATATGTATGCATGTAAAAGGCCGATAATTATTTCGAATATAACTGTGTATTCAACATTCTGCACAAAGTTTAAGTGTTCCATTCACAGTTTTTCTTCGTGCTAAATATTATAGAGGCTGTGCACCTGTATTGTAGTCCAGCTGTATATTTAAGGGACAGAGATGTCTCTTTTTTTCTTTAGATCTAAAACCACTTGGAAACTTCCAAATCTATTCTGGTTCTCTAAGTTTCCCTTTGAAGATTATTTTTACCAGAGTATGGTTTACACACAAAATCTTTCACAAGAAGTAATTATTTCAAGCAATTTCTTTTAATCCTGATTAGATATGAGCATAATCAAGGTGAAATACTTTGCAAAGAAACTGAACCAAAACAGTGTGTCTGATTGGGCAAGAATTGGAGACTGGTAACAAAGGGAACTTTGAGGTTGATGTCTAATACAGGCTGCTAGATAAGGATGATTATTGACGAAGCTTTCCTGCTCCAGCTACAGGAGGCATCAGGCTGAAAGGCTCTCATCCTGCTGGGGGACTTCAACTACCTCAACATCTGGAAAAGCAGCACAGCTAGCTGTAGTGGGGGAGTGCAGCCCTGCTGAGAAGGACTTGAGGGCGCTGGTGGATGAAAAGCTGTACACAAGCCAGCAATGCACACTTGCACTTTCAGAAAGTAAATCATGTTCTGGGCTGCATCAAAATGAGCACGACCAGCTGGTTATAGGAGGTAATTCTGCCCCTCTACTCTGCCCTCGTAAGACATCACATGGAATGCTGAAATCAGCTCTGAACTCCTCAGCACATAGAAGACATGGACCTGTTGGAGCAGATCCAGAGGAAGATCACAAAAATGATCTGAGGGAAGAAGGTCCTCTCCTAAGACAACAGGCTGAGAGAATTGAGGCTGTTCAGCTGGGAGAAGAGAAGGCTCCCAGGAGACCTCACAGCAGCCTTCCAGGATCTAAACTCGGCTTAGAGAAGAGCTGGAGAGAGACTTTTTGCAAGAGGCTGTAATGAGAGGGACAAGAGGGAAATGGCTTTAAACTGTAAGAGAACAGATTTAGATTCAATATTAGAAAGAAACTCTTTCCTGTGAGGGTTGTGAGGCATTGGAACAAGTCACCCAGAGAGGTGCTAGATACCCATCCCTAGAAGTGTTAGAGGTCAGGCTCGTGGGCTTTAAGAAACCAAATGTAGCTGAAGATGTCCCTGCTTATTTTAGGGGGATTAGACTAGCTAACTTTTAAAAGTCCCTTCCAACCCAAACGATTTCTATGATTTTACAATTTTATGAAGATTTTAAAGTTAGTTTTTATGGCCTCAGTCACTACCATAGGCTATTTCCAATTCAGATGCCATATACTCCCTGTAACTGAAACGCATCAGAGAGACTATACTTGCCAGAACCTGTAAGCCTGAAAATTTTAGGTGTGGAGTCTGCTTGATGGGCATCTAGAAATTCCTATGTGCTATGGGGAAAGTCATCTAGCAATAATTAATTTACTGCCCTTTCTAATACAAAGATGAGGGGATTTTAAATGAAGTTAGGGGATCACGAAGCAACCAAAAACTTTATCACACAAAAAATTTGACTCTTAATGAATTAGACCCATTAACAGAAAACCAGTTAGAAGTGCATTTAGGAGTGGATTCAGACCCCGAGTAGAAGGAGGCATGGAGCTATCAATATATACTTGCCTGTTTCCATACTATTCCATAGGTATTCATAATTGATCAAACACAACATTGTGCAAGACAGAGCTTTGATCTGATCTCAGTACTGTAAGTTTTTCATGTGTTTATGCTGTACGCCTCAGTTTTTCCTAAACTGCAAAGATATCAGGGGAGACACAGTCCTACTACTATCCTGACAGAATACAAGCACATTTTTTATTAAACCACTCTGTATTTTCATTATAGCTGTATTTTCAGATGCAGCATTTGAAACATCAGATTTTTCCTAAACTGCATAGTCAGAATTCAATTTTTCTGTGACTTCAAAAATCAAATAATTCAGTGAAAAGTTTCCAACTTCAAGAGACGACAGGGATATGGTAAAAATTATTTATTAACATGTCTTAACTCATTATATCATCTCAGGCATTTAATTGCAAACCAATCTGCCTCAATTTTTCAACATAATACTTCATCAAGTATTAGGTCTAAAAGCTATGAGTGATTAGATTTGTTTAACATTAAGAGGAACCTTATGATTTATTAATCCTTGTTAATTTTTCCTCTATCTAAATATATATTCATTACAAAAGATCACATTTGATTTCAAACTACCAGACTAAGCTCAATCTTGACATGTCACCTAAAGATACAAAGTATTAAAGACTAATTAAATGCAGCAGAAAATTATATTCCAATGTTACAGAGTAACTGCAATTAATTCATAAGTGTCTTTGTCAAATAGGCAAAAATAACAATTTGTGTGTTCCACAGAAATAAAGAAATAAATTTGAGGAACATTCAGAGTGACAATAAACAACAAATATCTCCTGCAATCAGTTTTGGCTTGATCACGGTCACATTTAAAGAGATTTAAAACATTAAACCTGCGTTTATTGCTTTTCATGAATGTTACTGCTCTTCTTAGGTCTTTTGAAAATAGTCACATATACTACTTCAAATGAATTACTTTAAAGTTTCTTAAAAATACTTGCTTGCTCTGAAGATTACAGAAATACCTAAATATTTAATTGACGAAATAATTTCATCAGTAAACAATGGATCAGAAAGAACACAACACCTCATTAAGAACTGACTTTTTTTATTTGTTATTTTTTATTTGGTATTATTATTGAACTTTCTCTCCCTGGAAAATGGTATCATGCGGCACTAACTCTTCACCTAATTTTTTTTCTTTCAAGTCTTTTAAGTTTGCCTCTGATGTAGAGCTATTGATGTGCATCCTACAATCCTGTTGATAACCTATGTAGTACCTCATTAAGCCATACCATTTCTTGACTCCCAAGAAGAGCCACATAAAGAGGATATACTGTTGAACAGTGCATCTCTGAATGAGACCTTTAGTGTGAAATAAAAAAAAAAAATTTTTTTTTCAAACTTGGCAAGTATTTGAAAGCACTGGTATGAATGAAAACACAAATGTACAGCACCTTAAGGGATTGGGGATCAAAACCCTCTTGGGGTTTGCCCTGAAGTTCTATTACCAGCCGTCTCTTTTAGTTGATCTTTTCAAATATTGGGAGAATTTTTTCAACCATCTAAAAAAATCCTACCTTCAAAAGATCTGTAAAGACAATGTTATGTCTTCAAGTAATGAAAGAAGTTTGCAATGGTTTCATCTAACAAAATGGGTACATTTTTTGTAACATTTTATAAAAGTCTGTAAAACATTCCTGGTGAGAACTCTTATAATCTTTGCTATGTACAAGATTCATAAATATCAATGCTCACATTTATAGGGACAACGCTACCACAATATGTTTAGGTGAAACTTATTTTTAGATAAAAGTGCTTTACATCTAAAATAACAAAAAATAATCCACTTTACCTATAAATGTATATGTGGTTCTGAACAGCCTGAATAGAAGAGATCTAAAGAGTGAAAAAGAATTTAATAAAATTCATAACAAGTTAGTTTCACAAGAAAAGAGGTTCCAGGGTGATTAACTTGTTTTGTTCATTTAGCGCTGTAGATATACACAATAAAAACTTGCTTGAATATGCTTACTCAATCAAAACCATCATTAGACTATACTTCCTAGGTAGCATGCAGAGTAAACTAATGCATACACAGTCTGCAGGTGTTGATTGGACATCTCAGTTTAAAATGGAAATAACACAAACATTCTTACATCAAATTGCCCCTTTTATACTCTAGAACTAATGAATTCCAGAGGGACAGAGAAATACAGAAAATTTAGGATCCAATGAAAAATACAGGATGAAAAGTAAAGAAATGGAAAAAAATAGGCAATATCAGAGTTATAAATTTTGGGGTTTGTATCAGGCTGCAACAATGAAGTTTCCCAAGCATTTGTTATAAGTACAAATTTAAAATACATTTTACAGGACACCATTTCCAAATAAATACTCAGGTTTACTGCTCCAGCAATAAGCTCAATATTCCTTATTCATTGACTTTGGCTTGCGGAAACTTTTCATAACAGAAATCAAAACCATATCTTATTTGGTGAAGGAAGGAAGATATTATTAACGACAAAACTCATTTATCAAAATATAACACTAAGAACAGAATATTTCTCTCCATCTTTGACAAGATATCCTCAATCTGCACAGAGGTTGGTTTCTTCCCATGTTGCTATTCCTATCGCTATGCCAAGTCCTGCACCTGGGTCCCAAGGACCCCATGCAGCACTGTGGGCTGGGGGGAGAGTGGCTGGAAAGTGACCCAGTGGAGAATGGCCTGGGACTGCTGCTCAACAGCAGCTGAACATGAGCCAGCAGCATGTCCAAGTGGCCAAGACAGCCAGTGGCTTCCTGGCTTGTATCAGAAAAAGTGTGGCCAGCAGGACCAGGAAAGTGATTCTTCCCCTGTATTCAGCACTGGTGAGACCACACCTCACCTGCTGTGTCCAGTTCTGGGCCCCTAATTCAGGAAGGACATAGAGCGATGGAGCAAGGCCACAGAAGGGAAAGCTGTTGAAGGGTCTGGAGCACAAGTGTTATCAGGAGAGTCTGAGGGAGCTGGGGTTGTTTAGCCTGAAGAAAAGGCGTCTCAGGGAAGACCTTATTGCTCTCTACAATTACCTGAAAGGAGGTTGTAGTGATGGGGGTGTCAGCCTTTTCTAGCAGGTAACAAGGTGAAAGGAAGAGAGGAAATGGTCTCAATTTGCATCAGGGGAGGATTAAAACAGATATAAGGAAAAATTTCTTCACTGAAAGGGTGGGTAAGCATTGGAACATGCTGTTCCAATAATGATAGAATCACTATTCCTGCAAGTGTTCAAAGAACTATAGACTTGGAAAATTGTTTTAATGGTGAAGATGGCAGTGCTGGGTTAATTTTGGACTTGATGATATTTAAGGTTTTTTCAATCTAAATGATTCTATGATTCTATGTAGCTGTCTGGAGAAAATTTCATACTATTTTTAGCTGACATTTTCCTCTGGTTCAAAATGAAGCTGTTTGTTTTAAAAAACACATTCATGATTCCAGCCCATTGACATTCCTCAGAGACTGAAAGTTTAGGCATGAGTCTTTGAAATATTGACCATTGTCCTATTACATTTACAGTTCCAGTTGCTAATTGTTTAACCGATCACTATATTTTTTAGGTTAACAGAGTGAAAGTTAAGGAGAAAAAAAGTCCTATTGTAACCTTTATTTCTGACAATTCTCAAATAGCAACTATTCTGAACATTTGAAATTACATTTGAAATTATTCTTATTAACACGCTTTACAGACACAGTGAAGGACTGAAGGACACAAAAACTACAGTAACCCCTCTAAACATCTTACAATTTCAAAAATCAAAACCAGATTCCTATCGCTGAAAATGTGTGAACGTGATTATTGTTACCTCATGAAATTAACAGAGTAAACCACTGTGTGCCCAGAAATCTGTAGCTAAGGTTTTCATCCTTTTTTACGGAACAGGAAACAGTCAAGTCCTTCTGTGGGCAGAATAGTAATGTTTTTTTCTACTACACAATGAAGAAGCTAAAAGTTGAATATGTTTTGCATTAAGTAGTTTTTACCTATAGTCAGGATATTTCCTGTGAAGTGCAATGTCCCCAGTGAACACAAAAGGTTTTCTGAGTTTTAATCCGATTACTTCTCAGTCTTAACCTTTATGCTTTTGTTCATCTTTAATAACTCCAAGAAATATATTTAGTTCGTTTAACTTTTCCATTCCAAATGGGACATATATCCTGTATTTCAGTACTGATTTATGTATAATGAAAATTTGCATGTTTTTGCTGTTCTTTAATACTGGGACAATAACTGTATAACATCTGTAGTTACTGCATAGTTTTTCAGTTTTCTTCTTTGGATATGACAGAATCTAATTTTCAAATTCAAGATGTGCCATGACTAACAATGTCTTTTAACACTTTACCGTTACTTTACTGTAATGAATATTTAAGAAATGAAAATTTTCTTCTTTGCTATCTGAATGGTAAAGCTTTGCCTTTTAAGACATTTCATCTCCCCTTCTGGGTCAATGTTGCTGTGTCAGCTGTCACAATGGCATCTGAAAATTTTCCTCGTACTGTAGAACTCAACTTTTTATTCTATTTTTAACACATATTTCTCACACGAACACAGAAGAGTCTGAATTGAAGCTCCTTTTATCCATATTTCTACATCTGAAAGTGAATATTAATTGATGCATAGAGAGGTATTTATACAGTCATTCTTCCCTGTAATGCCTTTCAAGCTTCTGCCAATTCCTAGCACATAAACTACCAAAATATAAATTAGACTAATCCCTTTCTTAAGCCATCTATGGGTCTGGCCTCCATGACATTCTCTGGCAATGTGTAACAATTTAATTATGCCATAATATTTTAACAAGAGATGCTATTTCTTTGGCTTAAAATTTCACTACTTTCATTACCTGTTTGTCCCCTTTAAAAAATGCATAGAAAGAATTTAAGAGTGTGGATTTGTTTACTAAAAATGTACACTCATGTTGTGCACGGCATAATTTACACTAACCTCATGCATGTCCTTTTCTTCTTCTAAGCTTACCCTTACATGGTTATGGTCATGGATGACCTGTGGAATAGAAATCTAAACCAAAAAATTTCAACAGAATTAGAAACCATTATAAGTGGTCTCACAATTGTACTAGAGATTAGAAAGAATAAAGATGAGGAAGTGAATCAGCCATGTCTGTGCTGGAGCTGAACAGCACTGCCACCACTCTGAGGCTTTACTCTGAATATGACTGAGTGTGTGTATTCCTGAAAAGGGACATAAAGCCCTAACAATATACCCCCAACAACAAATAGAAGCTTATTCCCACTGCTATGCTGGCTCTGACAGTGAATGTGGCTAAAAAACCAATCTTCATTTCTTCAATATAATCTTTGTAACTGTTCTGTAATATACAGAGAGATAATGACTGCACAAGCTCCTGAAAGAGTCATAGAATAAGTAACACTATATAGTGCACACAGGTATGAAAACATGTTTCCTTGTTGTGTGAAACACTGTGCAAAGAAAATGAAAACTCTAAATGTTGACTTGCTAATCACAACAAACTAGTATAAAATCACTCTCTGTAATGAAAAAGAAGCTTACAATTAAACTGAGTAGTTGAAGAAATTTGGATAGGAATTTCTCCAGAAAAAAGCATCCCTGAACTTTTGGAGAAGCCTAATTAAAATGAGAACAGATAACAAATCCTGTCTGGTTACAGTTGTCTGTAGCAGTCTACAGAATTGAGGAGAGGATCTAATATGCCTCATGTCTTACAAAGTAATTTCTCTTTTAATTTTCTATCTTTTGCCTTCATTTCAGTACTTGATGCGTAAAAAGTAGAGAAATTGGCCAGTACTGCACTACCCTTCTAAGGGAGTAGTGTTTCCTAGGGTTCTGTTCTGATTCTCACAAGGAGCACACAGTGATCATTGTCCCTCGCAGTCTACCACTACAGGGAATTGTCTAGATCTACTAGCATTAAAGCTTCCCATGAAACAGCTGTAAGTTTTTGTTAGATTGCCCCTCAACTTTGTTTTCACCGAACTTTAAAAAGCTGGATCCATCAACCTCATTTACCAAGTCATCTCCCCATAGCTCCTCATCTGTTTTATGGAATGCATGAAAAGGCTGAGATCACCTTTTCCACTTCCTTTATGATGCCCTGAGCTTAAAGCTGACAACACTGCTGTTTTAAAATTCTGCATGAAATGCAGCATTAAGATGTGGATGGGATTTTTATGAAACCCTACTTTAAAACTGTCCCCTTGGAGGTCCTTCCAAGAAGCAAAAATAACCGCAGAGAGGAGGCAAAATCAGCATCTTTCTGTATCACCATCTTCTTTATATGGAATCTTTCCCTAATCACTCCTGAAAAAAACCTCTACTGCCACGAAGAACATTTGTAATTTCTTTATACTACCACTCACTCAAAGAAATAAAGTCAGACATATTTCATCACTTCATAAATTTTCAATGACTTGGCTTTTCTTGCTCTTGACCTTTTAATTCTCTTTATGCAATCCTGTATCATGTCCTTCCCTCTCATTTCACCATACCTGACAAAGTTCTCTCCCTCTTAATTCAGTAACATTTCCCCCACTTAAAATGAATGAATCTCTAAAAATCCACAAAAACAGGAAGCAAAAATTATGAAACAATTGACTCCTTTCTCACAAATCTTTAGTTAAAATTTCACAACAAATGCATCTTCTACAATAACATAGTAATGCTGTTTTGAGGTGGTGGCAAGTCTTACCAGTACCACCAGATTTTCTGGGTTTTTTGTTGTTTTTTTTCTAGAGCACAGACTTTTTCTAACATTTCTTCTCTCCCAAATATTCAAGCTAAAGGAAGAATGCTTATGTAGAAGTGTATCAAATAAGAAACACATTTTTTACAGTTTAGATAATCTCAAGTTAAATTATACAGTCTACATTCCGTTGTTGCTCTGATAATAATACTTTTTACGTTAATTAAATCTGATATGCGAAAACAACACCTGTAGGTTATATATCTAGTAATTTTCACATCTTTTAGCATGTGAAATTCTATTTTAGGATAAATTAGTGTGAAGGTTTGTATATATTTTCATCTAGTGACTACTTTAGCATTCTACTTTTAAAATAATTTACTGTAAAAAATCAAAACATGAAGAAAACTTATTTAATACTTAAACTTAGGATCATGATAGCTCTTGTTATGATTTTGAGATTGTAAGTCCAAATTTTTGAAAATAAAATGGGGATTTATTTTTTTTCAATTGAAGTGACAGAGGTTAGAACAGTTAGTCATGGAAAAGAAAATTACAACATGCTTGTACTCAGCTCAGGAAAAAAATTCAATTTTTATCTAGAATTAGTTCTTACAAACTAAAGAAAATGGAAAACAAAAAAGCTATCCATAATTTTTCTACACTTATTTTTAAGTTTCAATTTGAGAAAAAATATATTCTTTTATCTGCTTATTTTTATCAGGAATACTGGTTCCAGGAACACCATTTTCAACCAAGATTATAACAGAAGGCAGGCTGCTCAGACACACTAACAATTCTGTGGTTCTTTTGTGTTTAGTAGAAATCGTGGGTTTGGGACAGATTTGACAATGATTCCACACATACTTTTTCCATTCACACATACCTCATCCTTAGCTTTCTCTTAGGGGTAATTTAAAACCTCATCCAAGAGATATTATTTATGCTTTGTATTCCATGTGTTCTTACATGTGCTAAGTGCGCTGAACTTAAGGTGGTTGAGGAAGGCAGATAGTAATCTTTTAAAATATTTAAAATATTTGAATTATACCTGTTTTGCAAGAGAAGATTTGCAGAAACAGACAATATTTGTTATGCTCATCTTTTTTTCATTTAGCACTTCATGTGCATTCCGACATTCCAGAAATAGTAATGTACTGCTGATCACGTGTACATTTAGAGGTGGTACTTAGGGATATGGCTTAGAGGTGGATTTGGCAGTGCTGGGTTGATGGTTGGACTCAAGGATCATTAAGGTCTTTTCCAATCCAAATAATTCCAACTCTATAATTCTATTGGAGCTGTTACCTTAACAGGAGGTTTTCATTTTGTTAGGGAATACATAAAACTTTTAATTAATTTATGAATTTCAAAAGAAAGGTTCTATCCTGCCTCTTTTAACCTCAAACAAAACCCCAACAGATTATTTGTATACATTCAAATCAATATTCACAATCATTATTTTCAATATTAAAATATACAACACCTTTCTTAGGTTTTGTTAAAGAATTTTGACTAAAGTTTCTAGACTTGTTATACTAAATTCACCAATGCTGAGTAATATGTAGCAAAAGATTCTGTTCTTGGGAATAAGTTTTACAAATTAATTTGTTGAAATACTTTCAATTCCAAAAATCCTGGGATAGTAAAATTACAATTTTTTCCTAACATCCTGTCGTGTGTTATTTCCTTTTTACCTGCATAGTGTGAAAATTTAATTGTTTCAATATTTTTTTCATCCACAAAACCCAAGACTTTTCTGTTTTTGAAAGTAAAAGATTAAATTCCCCTAAATTCCCTTACTTCAAAGACCTTTGGCCAAAATCTCTTCCAATCCTACCAAACATAACAAGAATAATGATCGTATCATTATGTGTATCAATACATTGTTCCAAGGCTTTTGGAAATACCACTTTACTTAATCATTGTGTCAAATTATTGTGTCCTTTTAAAAGCAGTTTATTTGTTTCACTAAAATATTTTACACTAGGACTACAGATTCTAAAATTTGTTGAAAACGACCCTGGTAATGAAGAGTAGATAGAAAGTAGCTGTGCAATTTAAAACTACTTCTCTCTTAAGATTTACAAACATTTTTTAAAGGAAAAAAAGTAGAAAAAATGAAGGATCATCAAAAGATCTGATAGGTTTGATACTGATAGGTTTGAAAACTTATCAGAAATTCATGGAATAAAGCCTTCAAAATATAACCTTCAGCATGGGAAATCCCTGAGCTGTGGACTGCCACATGCCAGAAAGTTTCATTTTATGCTTGATCTGTTCTTATTTTTCCTAGGCATTTCTGACTGGCCACTATTAGACACAGTGTATCAGACTAGGAGGCACTTTGATCAAACTGAATACAGCCATTCTTTTCTCTTGTGTAAAAAAAACATTTTGAGAAGATTGAGATTTAAAAAAAAACCAAAAACCACTTTATTTTTTATATACTAAAACCCTGATCAATTTACATTAAAAATTACTAAGATAAAATTTTATACCGTAATTTCCTAATAACTATTGCTTCAGTAAACAGCAATATTCAACTGTGAAGCTTATTGTTCCATTTCCTGTGATATCAACAGAAAACTCTTCTATTACCAGGGGTCAGGAGTAGGGTACCAGTGACATCATAACAAGAGGCTATTTGTTGATATTTTACCACTAGGAGTAAATCTGAGAGCAGACAGTATTGCCTCACTGTGACTAATGACAGATTGCACTTCAAAAATCAACTAGGCAAACAAAGCTTTTCAAGACAGAATTAATATTACTAGTATCTTAAAAATTTTACTTTTTCTTTCTGAGCCATATCTAGCCCTTTGGTTTTTGAAGTACTAGATGGATGCAAGTATATATTAGGAAGGAGTCACTTTACTGCTAATTCTCTTGAAGCCCCTCTCCCCAGACAGTTACATTTGCAAGGACAGGGTTAATTCCTAACAACTTTTCTAGCATTTAATGTGCAGTTTCAAATTGTGAAGTGGTTCACTTGAAAATGAAGTGTAATATGCGTACATTCTAAAACCTATACTGACTGACAAAAAGAATCAAATGCAGTTGTCTTCTCCCAATTGGAAAACAACATTCACTGCATTACAGTTTAATTTATTTGGTACCTTTCAACTCCAGTTCTCAATTTTTAAAGCACTGTCTCAAATTTAATGACACATCATAGTAAAAAAGCACAGGATATCTAGACTGACTTTCAGATCAGTTTGCTGTTTTCAAGCCTGTTACTAGTATATCTGATGTGTTAATGGATGGGAAGAGGAGACAAAAATATACCAATTTTTTTTTCTTGCTTGCCATTTTTAAGTGACTTTAAAACCCTGAGTGTAAGCTAGCTTGGCTGCCAGGGAAAACATCAATTTTCTTCCTTTGAACATCTACTGACTAATCTTCCAGTCAGGCAATATTTTCCAAATAAACCAATGACATCTTTTCAGTTTAGCTCTAAGTGTTAGCAATATCTGAGAAAGAGGATTTTTTTTTTTTCTTCATAGCTGCTTATAAGGCATATAAATAGTTAATAATTGTGTTTTTTGAAAGGGGGCACATAGAAGACTGGAAGCACAGAGAATAGACTAAAAAAAAAGCAGCCTTTAAAACTGGCCTACTGTTCTCCTGCTAGTAGCAATTTTCTCAGACTGGTCACTTTCACATCACTTAAAGAAAACTGGGCAGTTGTCCTATTTAATCCTACTGATCTAGAATTGTCAAATATGGGAAAACAAGAGTTGAAATCATGAATGCCACATGTCAGGTGTGACCCATCTATGGTGTTCTTCCCTGCTCCCACTGGCAGGAAACTGTTCAGTCCATCCCCTTACTGTAGGAGAAGAGAAGTTGGTATGCATCACATACCCCTCCTGATTCCTAACCAAATATAGCCATGCCAAAAGAATTCCCTTATACTGTTTCAGCAATATCAGCTATATAGCTTGCTTTGTGAGAACTGATTTTATGAAATTATTCCAAATACCTGTTTGGTAAGTTAGTTTGTTAGACTACCACCAGTGGCTACAGTTGCTGGGCAAAGGTGGTCAAAGAACGCAAACTGAAGCAGTTAAAACACCAAGAAATTATGCAAATCCTTCTTCAAAAACCAAAAATGAAGATTCCATTAGGTCACTTATCAAAGGTAGTATTTGAATTCTGAATATTCCACACAAGAAATCAGGACAAAGGAATCTTCCAACAGTAACAAAGCTGTTTGATAAGCTTCAAGATGGCACTGCAATGCAGTGTCTGCTTTCTTAGGAAGTTAACAGAGGGTTAAGAAAATCATGCTGTCATCCATTAAAACTGCAAAACAGTCCCAGCTTGATGCTGCAATTTTTAAATTTCAGCCCTCTCATCCCCATACTTTTATTTGGAAATCTAATTCATTTTATGTGTTGGAACCTTGCTAGCACAAATCTTTCAATGAAGTAAAATGCAGCTATAAATTTATTCCCAACAAGAGGATCTTCAACTTGTTTTTTGGCAGCAAAATAGAAACAACAAAGGAGAAAGATACAAGTTTTCAAGGTTTTAAAAATAGTTTAAGTATTTAAGTCTTTGTCTTTTAACAAAGACGCTTAATTCTGAAAGTCGTACCTGTACAGCATTTTCTCAACTTTGCTTTGCAATATTAGAGTTATTTATAAAGGCTTAAAGAATTACTGCTGATCATGTGGCATGATACAAATCATACAAAAAGGCCTCAAAATGCATTTAGTATTACCATAAAGGCACGTAAGTGTTCACATAGGAGAGTGATGCCTCATCATAAGGTTAGACAGAAATATAAATCAAGTGTTTGAAACCGTAACATTTGAAAAACATAAAACAAAAACCTTTAAATAATGATAAAATAAAGGCAGGTGAGAACAGCAAAATTAGTTTTAAGATGGCAATATTTAACATTGAAAGTGCAGAGGTACCAGGTATGTGGAAAAAAAAAAAACCCCAAGAACTCTATGTTTTATAATACTAATGTAAAACAGAATTGGTTTGCTCACTTTTATAATGCCTAACACTACCTTACTACTTACAATGACAGTCATTATGTGTAAGAACTACCGTTCTACTAAAATACAATTACATAATTATAAAGAAAAAGATCTTGCAAAATATATGGTTTTGTATCATTAGATACTATAAAGTGCAGAAAACCCTGTAATTTTCATTTGTGTCAATATGATAATACCAGAAAAATAAATTTGGCAGCATACTGGGAAGTGCTGGTACCTCCTAGCACAGTATGTGTCAGGCTCACACACATACTGCCACGGCAGTGAATACTTACATTCTAAGTACAGTGTGCTTTGCATGTGTAAAACTCCCAGGAAACACACAGAGGAACACAACAGTGAATGTGCAGAGATCTGCCATGCTGAGAATACATTAAGACCTCTGTGCTGAGGTGGCTGAGATGGCTGACAAGAAGCGTGTATGTGCAAACATTGTTAAATAGGTATAATCTGGATGTACAACTACTTTTAACCACTTGCAAATGTTCAGCACACAACACATTTTATACATACAGTATGTCAGGGACCTGTGTCTGCTATACAGCAACACACTGCTACATGCTTGAATTGTTATATATGAGTAAGCCTGCTAAGTTCCACTGAGTTACTTATAGGAATTATGCTTAAAAAATTAAAAATGGAACATACATCCATGTGATTTGTCAAATTAATCATGATGCTTAAAGGCAAATTTTGTACTGCGCTGGACTCTTTTCACTTCTAGAGATAACATATCTATGTATCTGTTGCTTCACACTCATCTTCTTAAAATTCTAGTTCCTACCGGAACATAAATTGTATCAATTCAAAGTATCCTCCCTGAAATTCAGTGTAGAAATCCATTAATACTATAAAGGACTTTCAGAGAGGTATTTATTCAGGTATCATTTAAGGAATTTAATGCCACTTTTAACTAAGCAAAATATTAACAATTGCTTAATTAGTGAGTTCTGATGTGAAAAGATTTGAATCAGTTCTTGCATTCCACAGAAAGATTAGTTTAAAAAAAATAAAAATATAAAAGAAATCAAAGAAATAAAGAAAATATACCCTATAAAAACAAAATATGAACTCAAAGGAAAGTATAAAAAATCTTTCAGAAATTGTAAATTATTAACAAAAACTAAGACCTTGCTTACTCACTATGTATTTTGACATTCTTTGTTTTAATAAATCAGCCTTCAACTGAGATGACCTGAGATATTTCAGAGGGTGAGAAAACTATTCAAATCAAAATTCATTGCTTTTCCAACTTTCTTAAAATTCAGGTTTTGGTGACTAGTGGCTAACAAACATCACTGAAGTCAGAGGAAAGACCTCAAAAATCTGAACTCTTTTGGTTTTAATCTACTGTTTGTTTTAGAAGTTATTATATGATTTCTGAAAATTCAAATTTCTATTTTATGGTAGTCAGTGCTTCGTATTAGGTAGAATACTGTCAATAGATTTATCTGTCTTAAAATTAAAGGAATATCTTAAGGCTCACAATCCTGCAAAGTCTTAAATAAACGTTCAATATATAACCAAGGCATATTTTTGAATGCATAGGACTACTCACGTCCTAACATTTGCATGCACTTAAGCATTTCCTAGAAGAGTGGTTTGCACTTTCAAATCTTTAATTTCTTCAATGTAACCTCCAATTTAGAGAGAAGTGTTTGTGAACTGGTTTTACATTGCTCTGAGGGAAAAAACCCCAAACCCCAAAAACTATAACACAGTCTTAGTGTGGCAGTGAACATCCCTGACTTCTAATATAAAGGAATGGTTTGTGGATTGGTGTTACATAGAGGAGAGCACAAATTTAATACCATCAAGTAATTTGTGACTCTGATAAATAATTTTCATTTTAGATACTGAAAATCTGATTTCATTGGGCTGGAAGAGCATGATAGTATGCATTCTTTCTAGAAATCTTTTCCTTGTGTGAAGTCCAGAGTAACAATTCATGCACAATGCTAGTGTGAATTTATCAGGCATTTGGTGGCAAACACCAAAGAAGGCAGCATACCACTCTGGTTGTTCCAACATGATCTCTACACAGTTTTCAGGTTAATTTAAAAAAATGCCTCAGGTAATTCCTTCCAACATTTGCAGAAACTTTCAATCTAATCAAATCTTTTTCCAACTGATACAATTAAAATATAAATCACACAGATATGTTATCCAGAAATGCACACTTCTACAAGGCAAACCATTCTAGATGCTACATAATCTAGCTTTGAAAGAATGTATAAATTCCAATGGTCCAAACAAGCATGTCATATCTGGGGGCAAACTTAAGAAGCTTCATGCTAAACCATGGCCTTTGAACTTATTCCAGTGTGCTGGTTTTAAGCCCAGCAAGGAAATTGAACTGCAAATAAGCCACTCCCCTTCCTCCATCCCTTTGTGTAAGGAAAGGACAATAAATGAGGGATTATGAATTGAAATAGCAATTTACTAAAAGCACAATAACAATAGCAGTATTAATAGCAAAAGTATACAAAAAAGAAAGTGTTTTACCGGTGCCTAGCATTTCCTGCTGAAACCACGCCCCCAGCAATGATGTGGTATTGTGCAATAAGCACTGTGGTCACACCCACACCGTGCTGAAAACTTCCACTGCCAGCCTTTGGAACCGGATCATCCAGAATAATTCACCTTCTGAAGTCTATTCCAATAGACAAAGTAACCTATGAGGCACTTACAGAACCTTAGTAATGTAGGACTTGTGTACAGTTTTAGCATCACCAAAATGATGCAAAATTAATCTTTTGCTCATACTGTGTTATAAACTGATCCCAGACATAAAACAACCCAACAACGACATAAGAAGATAGAAAAATGAAATAACAGAAAGAAATACCTTTATCCTAAGGAGAAACCATTAATTTGCAAGAGGACCAAATTCACTTTTTCACACAACATGCACATTCAGTGAAATGAATGTAACATCTCTAAACCTATTCCACCTAGAAATTAGATTATCTCATTTAAACACTTAATTCTATTACGCTATTTTCTCTCTCTCTCAAAAAAAAAAAGGCAAATCTCCCCAAAAATCTGCAGATTCTATCAACAGTGTACCTTACAATGGCAAATTCAGACCACATCAATAGCTCTGATGTGCTGACGATTAATTTCAGTCAGTTTATTTCCTAATCAATCCATTACAGAACTACTTATAGACTCATTCATGTGTAACAAAGACAAAATCTGTGTTCCGATAGGAAGTCTGGAAGTTTAATACTGCTAATTTTATTAGATGGTTCATCATTCCAATGACACAGCTAATCCAGATTTTTTTCTATCAAGAAAAAACATAACAGGCCAGATATCACTAAAACACAACTCAATTAAAAAATCCAGTTTAACAAGGCACATACACAAATAGATAATTATTTCTCTGAAAATGTGAAATTCAATTTCACTTCTAAAATATAAAAAGCTAAAAGAAGCTTCATGTGGAATATTTATGGAACATTTAATAGTAGGGAAGTCCGTGATGAAAAACACTGACACAGATGAAACTGCTTGTGTTTTGTGAACAAAGATATTAGTTTACTGTGGATGTTTGGCATTGTTATGGTGATAGGAGTGTTTCATGAGGCAAAAAACCCCCTTATATTGCATTCTACTAATTATGAATGAAAGTATAGACGTAGTCATTTCTGCTAAAGATAAAATGGGTAAACTTCTCCTAAAAGAAAAAATTATTGTGTACAAGATAGGCATAAGAAGGTCAGCAGAAATAAACAGCATATTTTTTGCAAACAATATAATGAATTATCTTCTCAGTTCTGATACACTTTTGTTATTTATAGCATAGTTGAAAAAAAAAATAATTGCAGGAATATTCAATGTGATTTGAATTTTGAGACCTTAGAGCAAAACATTTAATAAGGGATTCACCTCACGACAGGACTCTGTTCTTGACCAACACTATACCAAATTTGGATTAGTTCTGTTAGCTACCTGAAGGAGTGTTTGAGAGGTAAGAGCCAAAGGCACCACAATCAAAGGAGAGAATACTCAAGAAATACCTGTTACTGTCTCATCTTGGTGTGGGATGTAGAATATTTCCTCCTTTTCTATTATTTTGTTTTTTAAATTCTGGTGAAAGGAAGATGAGAGTCTACTTATTTAGCAATTCAGAGGAAAGTGCAAAGTTAAAAATTTGCTATCATGAAGCATCACTATATTTAAAGCTGAGCACTTCTGTTATATGTAAGGTTAAAATTTCACACCCTGGGTCAAACAGCCTGAGTTGATGATTGTAAGCACTTAGTACATGTTCTCCGTGAAATTTATTGGCCCTAATCAAATTCTGTAACTCCACACATGAAGAGATACCTCTGTAGCATCAACTCTACTTCCAGACACAAGGTGGGAGTAAAATATCCCTGGAGATCTAGGCACCCTTTTAGAAAACTGAAAACTGATTAAGGCAAGCAATCAGCAGATGCATTCCCATCAGCTCCATTCAATAATATCTTTCACTGTTATCTAGCGAGCAAAACTTCCAACTTTAATTCTTAGGACAGGTTTAGGGTAGGAAAGTTCCTGACTGCGTTGTTGCATTGGAACTGAGCTATCAAGGAAGTGCCAAAGGAAGACAAAAGAAGGATGTCTTTTGGAAACAACTGCAATGCTTTGGGTAAGTACTATATATATTACAACTTTAAGTTCTTCCACTTTCTTTAAATATTTTGTCTTAATAAAATATATATATAGCAAAAGTATTAAAAGGTAAGAAAATCCTTCACTATATAATTGTCTTTCTTAGAAAGCAGGTGAAACATGTAAATTTATAATATAAAATTGTTCAAAGGTCTGAAATAGTAAGTTTGGCACTCATCATGGAGACATCTTGATCTGCCCACTGATTCAAGTAAGCAATCTCTTACATTCAGTGACACTAAACCTTCTCGAAAGGTAAATGCATATTCATCTTGGTTGTGCATTTGCACAGTGATAGAAATAAACTGTTTCAAATGAGCAATAGTTAGTGTAAAATAAATATTTGTCAATACAGGTTCTGGAATTATGGCTACAGAAATATTTAATCCTTTCAATTCTGTGTGCTGCTTAGTAGTGGGGATCCTTTAAAGTGCCTCTTGCTAAACCTGGGTGTTGTAAAAAGTATCCGTGTGCATCAGTAAGATCATTTCTTTATATAGCTAACTGGAGTTGCAGAGGAAAATCTCTAACTTCAGCTACCCTGCTTTTAGAATCAAACTTCAGTCACCCCATTTAATGCTTCTGCCAAACTCTCACATCTATGGAAACATACAGCCACTGCATTCCTCAGCCTAGCGTCAGTGCCAGCTGTCAATAAAAGATAGGTTTGCCAGCTGTAAAATACAGTAAAAGAGCTTCTCATCTAGCTCTCTCAACAGACCAAAATCCTCTCCTGGGGAACTCATAAAATCTTGTGGAAAGTAATAAAACTCTTAATATACCACAGGGAAAAATCTCCTACAGACAGAAGGATTGGCAAAATGACCTTATAAGTTTTTGCCATCTAAAATTCCAAATTCTAAATCTATGATACTTTTTTAGAGTCAAATGCAAGAAGCTACCTAATTTTCTGCTTTTGTTTTTGAGTTTCCTTACTTGAAGTAAACAAAGAAATCAAGTAATTACCAAAAGCTCTTTTCCAGTTCTACCATGAATATCTTTTTTTGCAGGTCATATGAATTACAGTGTATTGTCTATATTTCATACCATACAACAAACACTTGCACACACAGACACCAACAATCTGAAGTTTCTTTAATCTGTAACTTATCAACACAAAAGGATAAGCAGGTTGTTTGGATACAAGAAATATATAATTATTTTGCATTGTCAAGACAGTTTTAATTTTGTTGAGTTGAAGAAGCTCTCCACTTACTAAACTCTCTTATTTTGCTAGTAATGCAGAATAGCTATTCCACTGTCTAAGAACAATAAGGGTGAAATATTACAACTGTACTTTGCAAATAAACAAGGAAAGGGACAAGTACAAAAAACAGCTTTCAAAAACTTTGGTTTTCTGAAGGAAGAAAGATGATTATCAAGCAGGTTGTAATGCACACTAATAGGCAGGTTTCTTCCATATGCACAAGAAAACTAATTCTAAAATCAAGCCTGAATATTCAGAGGAATTACTGAATTTTCTTTTCAGTGATAAGTGTTTTGGTTCTGTGTGTGTAAACAAAAAAATACTAAAATATAAATTTTCAAACATGTTTATTAATAAATATGTAATATAGTGTGCTTATTCCAGCCTTTTGGAAAAAAAAAGAAGTTCTAGGAAAAAGGCTCACAGGATTTAATTGTTCAAAAATGTTGATAAAAAGCTAAAGCCACCTTCTTTAGTTAAT
Source organism: Vireo altiloquus (assembly GCA_013396875.1). Classification (NCBI taxonomy): domain Eukaryota; kingdom Metazoa; phylum Chordata; class Aves; order Passeriformes; family Vireonidae; genus Vireo; species Vireo altiloquus. The sequence continues at coordinate 47,137 of VZRF01004300.1, forward strand.
ACACGAGAGAATACTGTAAGTAAAGAGTATAAGAAACACTGACTATAAAGAAAACAGTCATAGACCTCATCAATGTATACAAGTATCTGAAGGAAGGTGCCAAGAGGATGGAGCCAGGCTCTGCTTGGTGGTGCCAAGCAATAGGACAAGAGGCAATGGGCAGACACTAGCACAGGAAATTCCACCTGAACATGAACAAAAACTTCTTTGCTGTACAGGTGACTGAGCACTGGAAGAGATTGTCCAAAGAGGCTGTGGAGTCACCATCACTGGAGGTTTTCAATCTCCCAGTGCCATGTGCTCTGGGATGACCCTGCTTGAGCAGGGAGGCTAGAGCACATGGCCCACTGTGGTCCCTTCCAGTCTGCCTCATTCAGTGATTATAAACAGGCCACTAATATGCTGATGTTGGAAATGAGAAAACTTCTGAACAGCTGAGTAACCTATTCTTGTTACAACCTTCTAGTCATAGTGCAGACATAACCATGATTAGTTTTAGTGTGGCGAGTTTCCTCATGAAATTACATTACATGGTTTGAAAGAGAGATAACAGAGGTCTTTTAAACAAAATGTTCCATCAGAACTCTACACCTATATACTTGAAATAATGCAATATTTTATCTTGCCTCCAAACAAAACGTATTGTGGGAAGAAAAATGAAGTATTTTTTAATTCCATAGTTTTTCACAGATAGTCTACTTATTGACACTTTTTTCTCATATCACTTGCCCAAACTCACCAGTCTATCTTCTCTCATAAACTACTCAAAATTAGACTTCTGTTTATAGTTAAGACTGAGAGAAATTCACAATTGAAGGGAAATGATCCCTCTCTCACAAATAAAATGCACCATTACAAAACCAGACTTCAGTCATTACTTCTGGTTTAGTTCATCCTAAAGTTTTTTAATAAATGAAAATAATACCCTTTGAGTGTATTAGATTAATAGAATTATAGAGTGACAGAACAGTTTGAATTAAGAGGGACCTTAGAGATCACCTACTCCAACACTGTGGCCATGGGCAGGGACATCATTCACTAGACCAGGTTGCTCCAAACCATATCAACTTGTTCTTTAACACCTCCCTGGTGGGACACTTACCACTTCTCCAGGCAACGTGTTCAGTGCCTCACCATGCTCACAGGAAAGAATTTTTTTCCTCATAACTAATCTAAATCCACTCCCTTACAGTTTAAAGCCATTTCCCTCTTGTCCCTCTCATTACAGCCTCTTGCAAAAAGTCTCTCTCCAGCTCTCCTATAAGCCCACTTTAGACCCTGGAAGGCTGCTATCAGGTCTCCTGGGAGCCTTCTCTTCTCCAGGCTGAAAAACATCAACATGGTCAGCTTCATAGGAGAGGTCCTGTAGATCATCTTGGTGGCTTGCTCTGCACTCACTAAATGCTCATACATATCTTCCAATCAAAAATCAAAAGAAGGAAACAAGAGGCCACACTTTCTAATCTAGCTGCAGCCAGAATAACCATCTGACTTCTTAGTGACATAACACATATCTTTTCCTTATATATTTCTTATGTGATAGCTGTATACTTTTATATTGTTACTATAGATAAAAATAGCTAACAGCTGCATACCTCATTTCCATTGCAACCAAATTGTTCTAAAATATATAAATATGTGTATGTATATGTGTATATATCTATGTATCTATGTATCTATCTATCTATATAGGCATGCACAGTTCATTTAGTCCTGTTTCACTTTAGTTTACCCCAAGGAATGCATTAAACAAGAACCTCGGTTACCCCATCTCTGTGACAGGTTGTACCAGTGATAAAAATATGAAAGATAAGAAAAGATAAATGTTCACATAGTTTCAGGGTAGAAAATAAGCCTTTGAAAATTATTTGCTGAAATACATTTTGTCCTTTCTTTATTTTTATTAATCCATGATTATTCTTTAATTCCCATGTGTAACATAGAATATTGCTAATGGAAGATGCCCATGTATGAAAAAAATTTCTACAAAACTTCTTTCTTATAATGACTTAAAAAAATTCCAATACAATATGCTTTCTACCATGACTTAGAAACTATATTTGAATGCCAGATTAAATGTAGATAACACAGTATGCAGTAACTCTCACATGGTATGGAATAGTACTATGTAAATGGGATGTACTTTATGCAAAGGCCTAAGCCAAAATGTAGCCATATGCAAAAAAAACAGGGCTATGCTCTGTAGACATATGAAAGAGAGATTGGCCACTGAAAGAGCCATTTAGAGAGCTCTGACATGTGGAATCAATAGGATCTGTGACAAATGAGGGGAAACACTTCTCTAACTATGTATAGTAGTAAAAAGCCATGTAATCAGCTAGGCATTTATCAGCCAGCAGTGTTAACTCCTTAACAATACCTTTTTTGAAATGAACATTCCAATTCAACCAAGTACTTTGGAAAGCTGATTTTCAAAACAATATCTATAACAAAAGAGTTCCCAACAAGTTTTCTTTTTTTTTAATCATCAAGATACAGGATGTAAAAGTGAACAGTGCACAGTATTCCAGGTTACAGAGAAACCCAAAGGACAAGTTTCACAGTTCTAAGAAGCTGTCCAAATTATTTAGATCTCAAATCTGGCAATAAACTGCATTTAAATTTCAAAATGCTATGAAATATAAAGGTGGTTTTATATTTCATAAAGGTTTATATAGTCACTATGTTGCCCCTGGCAGTGGCCGGTGATGTGCCTGGAGTAGAGCAGCATTAGAACACGGCACTCAAAGCAAAACCTCATAGTCCTACCCTCCATGGGAAACAGCAACCTACATATTAGGAGTTTCCTCTGAGCCAGACATATCTTTAGATTTAATATACAGAGAAATATTCTACTATTCTTAATTGTATTTCGCAGCATTAAAAGCACCACAAAAAGACAGCAGAGTTTGCATTCTGCTGATGAGCTGCCTGCATTTGTTGCACAGTAAACAGTGCTCTTAGTAATTCTTTGCATTGCTTCAATAAGCCTTTGTCAAAAACCAGCTTTTCTTACAAAAGATTACATATAATTCATTCCAGTCTTTCAAAACTGGTATAAAATCCAAAAATATTCCCAAAAAATGGGATTGGAAATACACTTAATCTTATTAAGGGGCATGCAGAACCAACCAGAATCAACACTGTAAGAACCATTCTATGAGCATTTTCTGTGCATTCACATAGGAAAAAAAAAAAAAAAAGAATATACCCAGCCTTGAAGGTGAACAAAACTAGCCTGCTATTCTTAATTGCTACTTCAGCTTACCACTTTTCAGCAAGGTAGAAAGTATTTTTCCAGCAGCAGCATGTGGTGCTATGACAGACTCCACAGGCAGTTATGCTGTGAGTTTTGGAGACTCCTTTATATTGGGATGCTGCTCAAACAGCATTTTATTCTCTTTTCAGGTACAGAATTCTCTGTATCTTCTCTTGTTTATATATATATTTATAAATGTACATATATGTATAGGAAAAAAAGGAGCTGTATATTTTCTCATGCACTGTACAAGTTTAATTTTTATTTTGCTAAATAAGAAATAATATGTCAGGAAATTAATTATATTTTTAATATGATAAAACAATGAAGCTAATTGATTCTTCTGATGCACTTCAAGTTTTGCTTTTTTGTTTCCACTTTTTTATAATCTCATCTAAATTATAATTTCAAAATGAAACAGTGTCTATAAACATACACATGTCTTTTTAAGATGAGACAGAAGAAATTGAAAGCACAAAAGATCAGCAGTCTCTTCTCATACCTAATATAAAATAGTAATAGAAACATAGTTCATTTCACTGAATATGGAATCAGAGGGTCAGCATAAATATTTGTACAGCTATCTGCTGTACAGATATCTGTTACAGTTCTCAAATGGCTGTGGTGCAAAAAATTACATTTTACAAATCACAACACTACATTATTCAATAAAATAAAGAAATCAAATGCTAAAGATATGAAAACAGAATTATCATAATTTTCTTCAGCAATAGATATGTAAGCTAGCTCATTTACACAAAAGAGTAAATGTCTCCAAAACCAGTCCTTCATTTCAGTGTTGAACCAGGGAAACACCCTTATTTAAGAACTTTATATGCTAAAAGTTTCTTTACTGCTTAAAAATACAAGCTATATTTTTTCCTCTCTTGCAAATATATAAAGAAAAAAAAATATAATATAAACCAATAAACCCCTCAAAAATAAATATAAAAACATCCCACCACTCTGGGCCAAACTGAGACCTCCCAGAAGGTACTGATTTTTAATGGAAATGCCAACACTGTGCATAGTACAGCTAGCAGATATTGTTTTAATATAATTTATAGTCTCTGCTCCTCTTTTCCATTTCCAGATTGAGCCCAAGAGGCCTAAGATCAGTCTGTTGATCAAGTTCCTTGTCAACTAGTATTTTCAACTCGGTGTAGATTTTCAGACTGACAATATAATTTTGCAGCTCCTGTGTTTTCCTACTTCTGTTTTAATTTATCACTTGAAGTAAGTGCACTTGGTGGATAATTATCAAGTCTCTACTTCCCTGGAGGGCTACAAAATACAATTTCCATGTTTGCTTTTGATGGCCTAAATACAGTACACGTGAAACAGCAAGAATGGTCTTAAGCTACTGGGTAAAATGTCCATAAAACAGTGTCTCTAGGGGCTGGATTAGAAGAATAAACAAAATAGATTTTACCTCAGTAGATTTAGATTTCTAACATATTTAGTGCAAGAAAACTTTCAGTGTCTAAATATCTGCAAAATATTTTGCTACATGCTATACCTACTTGACAATATTCCATAGTTTTATTCCTATTTAAAACATGAGATTTTTTAAAATCCTTATAACTGCTTCAAATAAAAAAAAAAAAAAAAAAAAAGTTAAACCAAATAGAAAAAATGTAGGGTTTTGCTGGTTCCTGTAGGGTTTTGCTATGAAACTTATAACTATTAAAAATGTGAAACAACACATTCTCCAGTGTTTGCACAAATACTTGACAGAAGGTAATATTCAACCTAAATTTAGAATAAGCTACTGTCATTTGCTGAAGACATTCATTCATTTATTTTGATGTTTCAATTTGAGTTAATTTAAAATAATATAGAAAGAAATTTAAGCTTGAATTATTGACATATACCTAAATTCTTAATTTCTTTAAATTGAGATTGTCAGAATGCAACTATTTCATTCTTGAAGTAACTTTTTTGTTTCATCTTTATTTTTCAGTGATTCAAAACTTCTGAAAAATGTGGCCAGCCATCAGATGACTGTAGACAGACCAGGAACAGTGAAATATTCTGTAAAGATTATGTTGGTTCCCTACATGCCTTTCCCTCAAGGTTGAAAATCAAATAATCAATATAAAGTCTTCAACTTTGTATCTTATCTCAGATCTATCTTCAACAACACTGTGACCCAAAGTAATGGGAATAGAACTAGTTCAATATTGAGCCAGATGGAAGAATGACATTTGCTGAATCACGAAGATTAATTTTTTGTACCAGCTAATTTTTTGGGAAACTCCTTTTAGACATATCCTGTTAGATACTACAGTTGTGAACAACAATCATAAGACATCACCAATAGCATAAGCTGATTTAAAAAACTCAAAAGTTTTCCCCTTCAGGATTTTTTTATATTCTGTTCTGCATTGCCTTTGGCATAGGAGCATCAGTGAGTACACAGCAACACCTTTGTCTGCATACAAATAAAGAAACAAAGACTTCAGAAGTGCTGGGACCCAAGTATCTTCCAAAGGGGAGAAAAATAACCTGGATCTTCCTCACTGACAGCAGCTATGCTATGTGTAAGAAGCTGCTATCTCCAATAGTTAGTAGAAGTCTAGAATTTTCTATATATAATTATGAAAACAGCAAGGGGCACTGACAGGAGCCATTCTGTAATAATTTTTCTTAGTTCCCCTCAGAGTTCACACTCATTACTTTTCAGCACATATGAGTAAATTCATTTCATATTGCTATATTCATTGAACATAATTTTCAACCACACAAATAATGAAACTACAACAGAAATATAAGGTGTACTGGCCAGTTCAACCAACTCGGTGACTATGCAAAGACTTTAATTTTGAGTTACCTCTTTCAACTTGGGAGTTACACGCCTGTTCTGAAGATGGAATAATTCAATCACTCTGCTCAAACCCTGTTGATGCTGAGAATTTTAGGTGTTTCATTATCTTATAGACTCTACAACAGCAACACTCATTTTATTTCAGAAATCTGATTTGCTTAAACTGTGAGGTAACAGACTCTCAGGCTCTCTTATTCTTTACCATTTTTCACTTTCTTATTTCCTTGGGATCACTAACATAAGTAGTATCCCTGTTTATCATAATTTGTAATTCTTCTTCATTGGATATCAGTTCTACATAAGTAAAGAACTTGATATTCTCTGAGTTAAGGGATGTTCTGGCAGACTAAATCTCCTTATAATCGCCAAACAAAAAATTAAGCCTCGTACACTCAAAACTTCAGCCGGCAAACCAAAATAACTGATGTCCTCTGAGCTTTCTTTTGAGAAAATTTGTGTGATCATTTTGAAACTTGGAGATTTCTATTACAAATTTCTTTTTAATCGTTTAGAAAAATCTTGTTACATTTGTGGACAAATTGTGCTCTACTTGTTCCTGATTCTGATTTTCTGATTCTGATTAAACATTGCCTCTTAAGCTGCTTGAAATTGAAACCACTCCTAGTAAACTTTCATTTCCATCTCATGACATCATTTTAGCATATATCCTTAAAAGCTCTTGCTATATCTGTTACCTTAAATATTATGAATAATAAACCACTGCTTAATCATGTTATACCATTAAAATGAAATTACCAGAAAAATAAAATATTCTAGTATTCTTGTCAGCTTGTTCCTCAGGATTTTTTCATATGCTTTATTTACACTTATATGTAGTTATCTTTTGGGGAATTTTTGGTTCTTTAATATGCTGATTTATACATGATGATACATGATGATACATGAAATAGAAACATATTTAAAGATAAGTTTGGTGTGCTTATCAGTAATTTAAATAGGAATGTAAATTAGCTGTTATTCTTTTACAATATTAAATCAGGGTATTTTACCAACCTTTGTCCACAGTAATTTCTTCTGCAATTTTTAATAAAAAAAAAGATGTTTTTCACATTTTTAGAAAGACAATGCTTTCTGAAATTCTCATTACACCTGTGCAGTAACAGACTTAAAAAAACCTTCAATAAATCTGATTAAAATACCCCAAAATGTAGACTAATCGAAGTTGCATTGTGTACATCAAACCTGAAAGCATACAATGAAAGGAATGGCCTGCAAAGGCTTTGAGGTCCATCCAAAACATTTTTTTTTTTGCAAGCAGATTCTGTAAAGAAATTAAGACATGTCCTTTCCCCCTCCTTTCTTTGTTCTTTCACTCTATGACAAAATGTTCTCTATCCTCTGATTAGAAAAAAGCTGTGATACCTCTGCAGGTTCCCTACAGCACAGCCTTACCAAAGCCCATAACTGATCCAACAGCATTTGTCATCTCTGCAGTATACTTGCTGTAACTCTCCTCTGGGTTTTCTTTCAAACTAGATCGCACAAAGAATCTTTGATCAAAACAAGAAAAACAAACTATTTTAACTGAGTAAAAATGGCAGACAGATATTAAGAACTATATATAATTAATTGCTTTCTTCAAGTCATTTAAAATACTATTTTTTCTGCATAAACAGCTTTTGATTTCTTTTCTTACTAAATTATATTTAATCTGATCCTTCAACAATCAGGTTTTGCCTCTTAAAACCACCAAACATAATGTTTCTAAAAGTATGTTCAAGATGGTTACATTATATTTCTAGATGAATTTTTCTTTGAAAAGTTTATTGATTTTATACAATTAAATTGGAGGAAAATTTTACTCTGACATTGAATGCTTTATTCATAGATCTATCTTTTATGATAAATTCAACAACAATTTTATCACTAGCACACAATCTAACATAGAATTTACTTTGTATTTGGGAAAGTCATAGAAGGAGGAAGATTTAATTCTGGACAAAATAATCCATCAGTCCTGAATTCTGAGATTTTAAATAGATCAATTTTGCATGTGCATCACAAGTCCTCCCAGACCCATTTCTAACACTACTTTGTGATTGTTTGCTCATTTTAAAACTTAAAATATTTTACAGAGCTCCTTTTCTCACACATAATACCAACAAATTATTTGGGACACCAGCACAACATATTTAAGTACTCATCTTTCATGGCAAGAGAAGAAAATCGCTAAACTAAAGAAGAAACTGAGGACATAATTACTTTATCAAGTAATAAATTCCAGTTCTAACAAATAGTGGGAAAACACTGAAAATAATTTCATGAGTTTTTGGGACTTAATAATACTTAATAAATAAAATTATATTATTATTAAAATACTTAATAATCTGACTTATTTTATATATATCCTTTGCTTTACAATGCTATTGTATTGCTTTGTACAAGCTTTTTCACAGCATAATCTGGATGTGTTTGTATGTGTGTTTATACATGAACAGTGTAAAAGGGGTGTATAAGAAAGCACATTTTAACCACCTATTTCTTGCTATAAAAACTGTCAAAATTCAGAAAACAGTGAAAAATACTCTCTGTCATAATTGGAAAGATGATAGTGTTTGGTTGTTTTGGGTTTTTTTGCATTACCAATGCCCTTCTAAAAAGGCAAAGTGAAAGAAAATGGAAAAAATTAGTACAAATGGTCATGCAAGAGAGAAAATTTGACTCCATTCATCTTATTTTTCTCCATTATCACCATTGTGGTTTTATTCTTGTTACTAATTTCCTATCTCTCTAAGTTCAGGTTTCACTAGATAATATTACTGTTTCAGAGAAAAAAATAAAACCCAGGTGAACACTGTTCTATGTTGTTTTGTGTGCAGACTGTGGTTTTGTTTTGGGGTTTTTTTTAAGACAATTTGTAATCTGTAGCAATTAGGACTACACCAGAGGGCAGGACACAAGTAACGTAATATTGGAAGTAGTCATGTGAAATATCATGAGTGGTATAACAATTCTGAATAAAATTCAGGTTCAAAACTTTCAGAAATATAGAATCCATCAGTTTTATGATATCACTTATTTTTAACTGCTTATTTAACTGTCTTAAAAGCAATTATATAATTTTGAACGATGAAAAGTTAAATATTTCAATACAAATAGAATAATGATTGTCTGAAATTGCAGTTAGATTAACATGTCTATGCTGTACAAGATTATAAGCCACAAATTAGTTTGGGTATGTTTTGCAGAACTAGCTATGAGACTTCTCATAGGTCCTAGGGGAAAAAAAGTGAATGCATATAGGCTTTTTTCTTGAAAAATGTATTACTTTAAATAGGCACTTTCGATATACAGGAAAAAACAGTAAGACATTAATCTGACTACCAAAAATATAATTTTACTTCAATTTTATGTTACTAATACAATTAACAGACATTTAATACAGTTATTTTCAAGGGAGGAAGTGAAATGAATGACTTTAATCAAGATATATATAGTTTTAAATAGATAAAACTTTATTTATAACTCAAGTTCTTTAAGTAATAAGTCATTACGTCAAGTCCAGTTCAATATGTAATTAGAGCACTCTTCCAATTAGTTTCTGATAAAATATAACTCTTTCCTTAAGAATAGTCATAAATATGTTTTGTGTCACATTTTTGCACGCCTGTTACAGGTCTGATTTTAGCTGTGTGGGAAATCAGCAGTTTTTCCTCATGAATTGCCTCTTAAGATAATTCTTCAACATATACCTGATGTTCATAGAATTAAAAGAGGACCTGGAAATAGCAAGTTTAGTGCTTAATTGTGACAAGCACAACCAAGTGTATGCCAGAAATTGAAAAGAGACACTTTTATTGATAACCCTCCTTCCAAATGGCAATTTTATAATATTATTTAACTTCAACAAAATTATTTTAATTCAATTTCAATGTCACTTCATCTGGGAAAAACAAACAAAAGAAGCAAAAGCAACCTCAAAATATATAAAATTATAGCAACTACTGAATATTTTCCTCCATTAGACCTCCTACTTTCATTTCACTTCATGAAATATAACTTTAGTGACTAATTATTGCCTATAACATCAAGAAAATGGAGGTTGAAATTATTTGTATATGTAATTCTGTTTTAGAATTATATATTATATTTTTGAACATTTTGTGAAACCATGATAGATGGTAAGACACATTTGTAACATACGTTAAAGATTTTAATTTAGTTTAAAAAAAGGAAAAGAATATCTGTATTTACTGATGTAATCTATATATTTATAAGAGCCATTTCACCTAATGTTCCCCCAGTACAAGAGTAAATGATCCCCAGTTCAATTATGGAAAAGAATTCTAAGCTTACCTCACAGACAAGTAAGAGGAACTAAACTAACCAGAAAAAGCACTAACTTTTTTCAAAGTCTTAAAATATGTTTCAGCTTAAAAAGAGTCCCCAAATGTTTAAAAGCAAAGAAACTTAAAACACTGAATTAGAATTTATGAAGGAGAAATAGGAATAGGAATGCTTCTGCCTGAGGTGCAAAGACCACATCAGATGCAAAGGACTAAGAAAGAAAACTGCTGGGTTTTGGACACCTCTAAAGAGAGAATTCTAACAAAGCAGAGTCTTTGCTCTGTTTCCCACAGGTTGTAGGTTTAGAAAAAAGTGGTAAAAGAGGGTAGAATCACTGTTCCTTGTGACAGGCAACAAGGACTTAATATGGCTTCTCATTATTCCATATCCCACTATTCTATCCAAATTTCTTCTCTCCAACTATAATAGCAAATCAAATTGAGGAATTTCTGGCAAATCCAATTCTATTCAGTGAAAATATTTATTTTTATCCAAGTTTTGACCTCTGTACATTTTATTATGTCCCATCCTCATGAAGTCTTTAAACTGAAGTAAATATTTCAGAACCCACAGTTTAATTTCAATTTATAGCTCCTTACTCCAAAAAAATACTATGTGGTAAGACTGTGAAGATGTATTATACAAAACTACAAGCTCTCTACGAACTCTACACAAAGAGAGATTGCATGCATATCTGTGTTTCTGAACAGGATTTAATAGTGCTTAATTAGGTTAGAAAACAGCTTACGCAAAACCAGTTGTATCAGCACCTATTTCAATAGTGGATTAAAAAATGTAATGAATACAATGTTTTTAGAAGACAAATAAACTTCATATTGGTCACTTTGCAATGAAATTTCAACTACCACTCCTTACATTTGGACTTCTGCCTTATTACATAAACAATACAGTAATGACAGTTTGCTTACACCATTATTATGGTCTTTGTAGTTTACTTCTAGTTTAGTTATAAAACCAGCTGGGAGGGAACAAGAAAAGACTTGAGAAGGGTCAATTAACCGGAAGATTATAAGAATTTTGAGGAAAAGAACTCAAAATTCCAGTTAGGAAAAAACCCACAACCAAACAATATAATAATGGAACAGAGTGAAAGTCCCCCTCTTCTCTGCCCCGTTCCAGCCAAGCCCCAATTCTTATCATTCTTATTCTTTTACTGAGGGAAAGTAGTGTATTTCTGGCTGTCAGCAGTAATGAAAAGGGATGGTAAATGCATGTACAAAAAAAGGGACAGTGGAGCCCCTGCGAGTATCTCGTCTTCCCGTGGTCCTCTATCTTTGCCACTTGATAAGGTGATGAATACAGTTTCAACACTAGGTACACTCACTCCAACAAGACTTCCCTAACGGAGAGAAAAACTTAGGAGGAAATAAAACAATTACAGATAGCCATAAAAGAGTCACAAATTTCAGGCATTTCTCAGAAGGGGATGCACTTTAAAAATGTCTGAATAAAGGGAAACAGAGTACCCATATTTAGGAAGAGAAGAAAGGATGACCCTGGGAACTACCAACATATCAACCCTTACTCTGGAAAAAATTCTTTACTATGAAGGTGGTGAGGCACTGGAATAGGTTTCCCAGGGAAGTTGTGGATACATAATCCCTGGAGGAGTCAAGGTCAGATTAGATGGAGCTCTGAGCAACCTGCTGTACTTGAAGGCATCCCTGCCCACAGAAGGGAGGTTGGAATTAGATGACCTTCAAAGTCATCTTTGAATCCCCTTCCAACATTTCTATGATTCAGTGTCCTGACTCACACTTCTGATAAAGTCTTAAAAATTTTTCTCATCATCTCTGCAACTTGGTTCATGTTCCTTCCTGGTCCTGAAAGAATATGGGTCAGAGATTACCTTCCTGTGTCATCCAATCCAAGAATCAAAAGCACAGTATCTGCAGATCGGGCCCTCTCCAGGAGGCAGTATCATGGTGTATAAGACAGAGGAGAAGACATTTAGCTTGACATTGAAATCCTCTCATTCCCAGTACACAGCATGAATGATTAAGAGTATCTTTGAGCACAGGCCCAGATAATAAATACTATTGTATGATGAAGAACAGAAGAGGTTCAACTATTGGTAAAGGAGACTGTCAAATGAGTCTTCACATGATAATCCAGTGCCAGTCGAGAGCAGGATGATGCAGTTTTACATCTCATTATCTTCAGTTTAGTCAGATGAAATTGTATCAAGAGGATTGCCTCATTCCTCACAGTGACTGCATGACCCTAGTAAGCTCCATTCTTACCGCATGATGTAGAGAAGGGAAAAAGAAAGCAGGTATCTAATCAGAACTGATCCTTTTCCTGCAGTTCTTGTAGCCCTTCAAGGCATCAAGGCCTGAGAGATCAATGCAATTTGGCTGCACTAAAGCAGCTGCCTTGTTCTGACATCTGATGAAACCTCTGAGGCTGTGAAAGAAACAAGCTCTAGAGCTGATCTGCTTGCCCAAGGCTTGAACCACAGGCAAAATTTTGTCCATGAGATGCTGAGGCAGCACAAACACCCACAAAATGTGTTGAAGTGGAATGTGGTTGTCCCAGATAGCACAGTGCCAAAAAGGCCTTTAGACAAGTCACCAAATGCTAAGGAGAACGAAAAGGTAGTGAGCTACAATAGAAGTAGAAGGATTCAGACTCAGTAGGGTAGGCAAACATTGGGGTAGGAGTTGAAGTGGTGGTGATGTTCCATTTTGCAAGCCTAACCCTTAGCAAACAGAAGGAGCGGGTTAGAGAGAGTCCCCTGGGGATACTGAAATGGAAATCTTCCTTCTTTGAAGATGTGAGGCATGAACATTCGCCTCTGTAAGAATGTATGCATGACTTCTCAAAGAATATGCAGCATATATCTGTACATCTCTATTCACACAATCCTACACACATGACTTATAAAATGTATCTCGCTCTGTTAGTTTCTAGAAATATTAAGATATAAGACCCAAACAAATCAAGAGACTACCCCAAAGTTCACAACGTTTTAAAATATTTTTTATAATCTCTACTATAAAGAGAAAGAAATAAGATTATGATGGTGATTGAAACACACGGACCAAGCATCAATGATGCAAGGATGTTTATTGAAAACAGATATTTGTACTGTTTAAGCTTCCACATAACAATTTCCACTTGTTCTGTCTACATGCTAGCTAATGCATAACAAGCTATAATGTTACTTTTTCCTTTGCACACTTGCTTATCTTGCTGCAGGACGTTCTGCAATCTTCAGCAAGGTGTTCTGTTCTGTGCAGAAGGATGTGATTTCTGCAGTTTCTACTTTCTACATCTTTCTCATAGCTCCTGCTGTACCAATTTTAGCAAGTCAGCCAGCTGTTTAACTCATTCTGTTCTGCAATAAGATTATTCTATGAAGTGGGTTCTATTAGCATTACAAGAGAATGGTAGCTCATCAACACATTAGCTGTGAGTGAATGTTCATTTTCCTGGTCTTGAAAGTGTCTATAAACCATGACAGAACATTTTACTAAAAAATTTAGGTCTCTTAGAAGAAAAATAAAAAGTCATAATCAATTTACTGATTTATGCACTTAAATACCTATTTATAAATAATTCATACAATATCAAGTTTTTAACATATATTGTAGCACCTGTGCCTTCTTGTCAAAATTAACTAAGAAGGCCTTCCTCTTTCAAATTTTAAAGAACACACATCTGTGTAGACTCACATGAAAACTAACTGTACAGGACGCAAGAGGAATTGCCACACAAAAGACGACCCAACAAAGCTTCTACTACATCTTTTATTTTCAGAAATAAGTAAATTTCAGACTAACCTCTAGTCCTTCACCCTTTAGGAATTTGATGAAATCTATGCTAAAAATTATTCCTAAAGTTGTTTATTTGCTACTATAATCTTTATCAAGACTGACAGGCTGCCAGCATAGCTGATGAAACACAATATGCAGAAAGAACTTCAGGTACTTGAATCACAATGCCATAAAATAGAAATTAATGAAAGTAAGAGTCCTGTTTTAATTACACTTCTTTCAAAATATGTATAATGTTAAACCTGAGTATTTAGTTCTCAGTGGAAAAGGGTGAAATTTGTGGGCCACAGTGGTAATATTGCAAGAGCACAAAGCTTATGAGGAGCAGGTGAGGGAGCTGAGGCAGTTCAGCCTGGAGAGAAGGAAGCTGAGAGGAGATGTTATTGCTCTCTACTACTTCCTGAAAAGAAATTGTAGCAACCTGGGGGTCAGCGTCTTCTCCCAGGTAACAATCATCAGAACAAGAGGAAATGGCTTCAAGTTGTACCATGGGAGGTTTAGATTGGATATTAGGAACAGTTTGTTCACTGGAAAGATAGTCAAGCATTGGAACAGGATCCCCAGGAGAGTGGTGAAGTCGCTGACCCTGGAAGTATTCAGAAAATATGTAGAGGTGTTGCTTAGAAACATGGTTTAGTGATGAAGATGGCAGAGCTGGGTTAATGGTTGGGCCTGATGATCGTAGGGGTTTTCTCCAGCCCTGATAATTCTATGATTTTATGATTAATTCCTAATGTTTTGGCAACTGGGAGGAAGCGCAGATTATATCGAGCATACACTAAGTTTTGGAATGTAAAGATAAACCAATCTGTATGAAGTTACAGGATTGTGTAAGGGATGCAGGATAGATGGGGTGGTAGTTTGGCATAGGGTTGAGAGTTGTAAAATTTTTTTCACCTTATTATGACACTTCTATCCCTCACCTGAAAATGGCTGCCACTGTGGGCAGGACACAGAGAACTTTCCAGAAGGGGAGGTAGGGAGGCCAGGGCGGTCACAGCCAGGTGCCTGCTGCCAGGGGAGCTGCAGTCAGGCCGACGCCAGAATTTGCTCCCTGGCTGGTACCTGTGGGGGCCTGGCAGAGGCCCCGCACGCTGGTGGGACAGGCCGCGCGTGCTGAGGGGAACAGCCCGGGCCGAGGCGGGAGAGCTGACGTCTTAAACCTTCAGCGTACCTAACAGCCTTTCACTAACTCCAGGCTTGAAGAGTTTTATCTGGAGGCTTAGCAGACCAAGAGTCAATACTTTAACTTAAAAAAATAGGAGAAAACTGTAGGCCTTAGACTACAGGGCAGTCGCTGTCAGGATGCTGTGAGCAGTCAGGTGGCTGGGCCCTCTGCTGACCAGGGAGCGCTGCCGTGTAAGCTGACAGGAAAGCAGACAGGTTGCCACTTGAAGCTTCCTACCTTTCAGCAGAAATGTAGAGCAACTGACATGCCTCCTCCAGCTGTTTCATTTCTGATGAACGAGCACATGCATACCAAAGGATGACACTTCACTGAAAGCTGACTTCCTTGAAGTGTAAAATGTCATATGGAAAAAGAGATGCATCTGCTGGGCAACAATATGCGTATGAAGCACATAAATAACTTTTAATTAGAACTAATTGAGAACAAATAAAAAAAAAAATCAGAGGGAAAAAAACGAGCTCAGAAAGTCAGGAGACAATCTACTTTCTGACTATTCTTTTTCCATTAGAAAATCTTATTCTGTTATTACCCTCCCCTAACTCTTGTTTTGTGTCACAGAAACACTGAGGAGCTATTCCTAGCAAGTCTAAAGTCTGTGTCCGGGTTTTTTTTCATGAAAGACAGGAAGGGAAGAATGTAAGGGCAAATGCTGATTGACATTTAAACTGTATCTGTAATAGTGCATGCCAAGAAATGGAGAAGTAAAAATTGAGCAAAAGCCAGATAGGAGAATTTTTTAAAAGAAGTTCAGAAAATATCATAGCACATATGTTCTAATCGCTATTACATTGTTCAAAATTAAGAGTAAATGACTTTAAGTAGGACAAGTCAAGAAAAATGTAACAGTGAATGAAAAATGCAATGATCATTCAGTTAAGGTCAATAAATTACATCTCTGAAAACTTGTTTCTCTTTATCATTCCAAATACATGGTGAAATCTGAGATCTAAAAGATGAAATCTTGCACTACAGGCTTAGCTTCTATACTCGTTTGCTCTTCTAAATCTCAAAACACCATACTTTTTGAAGGCTTGCATTTTGGTTTAAGATGGTTGTGCTAGATAAGCACACGACTATTACAAATAGAAGAAAATGGTTATTTATTTACAGTAATTAAATTCTCATGTATGTAATTTTAAACATGAATATTTCTTAAAATACCTACATTTGGAATACCTAAGATGAAGCCAATCTTCTAAAGCAGAGAAAATAGAGGATATGCATAAGCCAGCTGAAAGTGTATCAGTATCAGTGAGACCTTTTTGGAGAGTACAGCAAATTGATTGTTTTACTTCCAAATATTTTATAGGAATAGGTGAATTTAAAAACCTGATTATTTATGCAGGTCATTTTTTTTATTATTTGTGCACATTGTACCAATAATTAAGCAAATTTTAGAGTAGAATCAGTATCTCTTTTAGCTTTAGTTGTAATATGACAAAATGAAAATAGGAAAATTTACATTCATACGTCATAATTAGTAATGAAACAAAGCCTGTTCCATGATTTCTGCATGAAGTCACTTAATGTGAAATAAATTCACTTACATATTAATGAATAATACTGATTGCAGAACTATTATGACTATACATGTTGAGTATTACACTGACATACCATCAGACCATTTATTCATTGAAAACAGTATTTTCAAATATTGCTGCAGTTCAATATTCTGTAAATTTATCATTTATTTTGAGATATATGGCTCTAATGCATATTTCACACAATAGATTTCTAGACAGTCTATTATTCTAGAATTTACCATTTTTTAGTATTTAGGATGGGCAAAGAAATTTTAAATCTTAGTAATTTTAAATAAAATGTCTTTCTGATATATGCCAAAGATGCCACAGGATACAAAAGTAAAAGATAAAAAAAGGGATTTTTCTCTGCCACAAAGCTTTCCTTTTAGTGTCTTTTTTTTTCTTTCCAGATCGTTGTTTTTGCACATTAAACATGCAACACATTAGACAGAAGACATATCTTTTTTTATATGTTGAGATTTTTAATTTCTAAATCATTATAATTGCACACCTATATAGATACTATTGCTATTCTTTATTTATTTTCTTCGTAAGGTATAGTCAACATCCAAATTCAACTCATATTGCATAAAAGCAAATTCTTTACCAAAGAGAATAAAAAAAAATCTGTTCAAAATTGGGAAATCTCATCAACAATTTTTTCTTGAGATGGGACAATAAACATCTCATAAGTTAGTTGTAAACCAAACTAAAAACAAATTCTACAATCATTATTTTCCTGTGTTTTGGAAAACGGACATTTTGGCATTCCTCTGACCAATCATATATTCTTGCTAACAAGGACAGTACAGCCTTAATGATCTGAAACTCGTTTATCTGGGAGACATAAGATTCAGTCACACAAATGAATTGTTGATAAACTACGGTCATTGAGCAAAAGATCCTGCAGAGTCTGTAAGCTCCACAGGATGGAAACTCTCTCCTGCAGAGTCTTTCTTCTAAGAAACAAGTAAACTCTGCAGGCTCAGACATTTCTGTACACAATATTTTATACACAATAAAACAGATGTATTGAAGCAATCCTGACAGACACACCAACGTTTGAGATAACTATGTTTTGGTTACCATAATTATACAGTTAAATATGTGTTGTGTTTTGTTTGTTGACTTCTTTTTTTAATTAGTGCTCCTAGTTCATTTTCAGATTTTATTTTACACTTCTTTAAGGATTCCTCCTGTTTTTTCCCATTCTCACTTATACTAGACTGAAAGGCAAAATTCTAGGATAAACTTTATTATGCAATGCTTTACTCCAAGAGGTAAAAAGAGGCAAGGATCAGTTACAGAGTCAGAATTTGTCTGTATTCCCTACTGACTCCTCTGTATGTTCACTGTTTTTATACAAGGGCAGCAAAACAACAGTTCACCTGTGACAACAAGCACAAAACAGCAGCGTCTGCAAATGACTGAAAGTGCTCTAGCAACATAAACAGTATATTACATTAGGGTAAAAAAAAAAAAAAAAGTCCTATCTTAATATGAATTATTTTCCTATAATTTCAAAGTATTTAGTTTTCAGAGGAAATAGAACAATTTTCCTGCAGGGGATATCCAAAGGTAGAACCATCTACTATTCTAATACCCTATAATAACAAAGATAAGTGAGATTTAACAACTCTGCAGGACTTAAGTTTATATCCTGCTTGGAAATTATAAAGTAGAGTTGCAGACAGCCCTCTCTTTTTCCTGTGGCTCCTGTGAAAGAGTTGTGATTTTTATTACATACTGAGCCTTTTTACCACAACACAATACCTTTCTGATATTGTTGAATCATGCATTTTAAGAAATAAGGTGTACCGAAAACATAGAGGACATTTTTTGATAGACTCAAATCAGGAACTACACACTAGGAAACAAGAAGAAATAATTAAGGATGTTTTGCACATGTGGATTAATTAAAAGTGGTTTTAGGTAGCAAATATTTCAATTAAAATGGAAAATAGAAATTTTTGAATATTTCTTGGCAAAATCTCCACTCTTCACAGCAGACCTGTTAATTCATATCAGCAGAAAAAAAGCTCTCATGAAGACACCCTAATTTATAATTTTTTAACAAATTACAATATTTTAGTGAGTCACAAAGGAAGCTAAGGTAATCTAATGTATTTTAGACCTGCCTGAGAGTAAGTTTTCTGTCTGGCTCTTCAGCTGCCATCTTAGCCAGTGCAGAAAGCAGGTGTGGCTTTGTCCTTACTCCGTCAGACTACTTGTATTCCAATATATGGCTGTGGATCCTGTTCCTTTAGTATAGGCCATCCTCTCTATCTTTTTTACTGGACCAGTGTCTCAGCTTCCTCCCAGGCATTTTGCACATGAAGAGACAACAAATAGAAAGGAAGGATGACAACTCAGCTGGCAGGCTGGTGCAGCACTCTGGCCACAGAAAAAGCTGGCAGTGACAGAAGGGAGGGGGAGTTTAGATGTGGTTGAGGCAGATATGAAGACTGATGGTAGGCTGAGTAGTTCAGCTGGGAAAGGGCAGAAGTCATGTGGAGGTGGAGCAGACTAGGCTGATTTGGAATTTGAGGATAGGAATAAATAGCTAGGCAGATAAATAACTATGCTAGGCAAAGCACTGGAGGCTAAGGAAGAGGAGAGAGCTTTTGTAACAAAGCAAAAATGACAGTTCTAAATGCATTTAGATGAGTCAACAGCACTGATTGTCACACATGCACACGCAGACAGACACATATATACTGCAATGACATTTTTTGAAGACATAAATTTTTGGTCAGTTTCCCACTAGATTTTGGAACAGTGCAGCTGAAAACACTAAAGCTGCTCCTCTATCTGGAAGTGCTCTATCTGGAGCATTTTATCTGAATATTCATAACTACGTATAGTGTATACTAGGACAAAAGTGACTTTTGTTTTAAAACACTTCTTAATACTGATAAAGCTAAATATTGGGATAAAAGACTGCTTTTATAAATCTGTAGTGTTATAATTTTTTTTAATAAGGACATAAAATAAAAATAATTCCCTGAGACTCAATTAATTCCAAATGAATTCCTTAAGAACATATGAGCTGAGTGTAATTGCTTTGGTAATTCTTTTCCTTTAGTTTATTTGCAAATATCTGAAAATTAAGAAAATAAACTACCTACTACTCAGTTATTTAAGCAAAAATACTCCAATATATATGAAAAAAATAGCATTACAGAAACCTCACCTCTTCTAATTATGGTAGAAACACAAGGAGCTATAAAGAAACTGTATTCTGAGACAGCATAAACCAGTGCTGTTCACAAGCAGCTGAGTCTTTGGGATGAAATCAGTGGGAGTTACATTGTTTACTTTAATGGAGCTATGATTTTACTCCTTTTTCATAGTAGCTGTTTTCTAAATTGCTACTTGCATTCACTTATCAATTTTCTTTAAGTAGCATGGTATTTCCAACAACAGTGTGTAGTAGCATGAATTGGGTTAGCCGCACTCTTGTTCTGGACTGCACTTGCAGTTAATACACCAGTGCCACATAATCATACTGTGGTAGAGATAACAATTTTCAAACATGGTTTCCCTCTGAAAAGGAGTCCTCTAATGTCCTATAGACATATGGCTCTTCTGCTGGCCCAGAATCACTGGTGGAAGAAAATCAAGAATTTCTACCTCACCTGCATCCAAATCTAGTGAGAAGCAAGAGAATTTGAACAGGAAGTCATTAAAGAGTGTCCCAGGAAGACACATTATTAGCAGACCTTGGCTTATAAGGTTGGTTTGATTTTAAGTAGGAGGGAGTATAGGTACTAAGCCTTAAGAGTTCTAACCCCTAAATAGAATATATGTTATTGCTATAAGTAAAAATTGTTTACTTGAAGCCTGAGCAGTTGTCTTGAAACAACTGAGTATATTTAAAATATTTCCCTTTTCCATCAGACCTGTTAATTACATTTTCAATTTATGTCTTACATTTTACTGAAAATGTCTCTGGGTAGCCAGAGACATAGTTTCTTCTGTATTGGAAAAAAAAAAGAAAGAAAGAAGTAGTGTGTACTGTGATAATACATGTTATGAGCAATTCATAGAATTATTTAGGTTGGAAAAGACCTCTAAAGGTCACCAAATCCAAACATTAACCCAGCACTGCCAAGCTCATAACAAAACCATGTTCCTAAGCAGCCCATCTACACATCTTTTACATACCTCTAGCAATGGTGACTCCACCACTTCCCTAGACAGCCTGTTACAGTGCCTGAAAACCATTTTGGTGAAAAAACCTTTCCTAGTACCCAATCTAAACTTTTCATAGGACAACTTGAGGCCATTTCTTGTCCAATCTGTTGTTGGGAGAAGAGACCAACTCTCACTACAACCTTCCTTTGGGTAGTTGTAGAAAGTGATGAGGTCCCCACTTAGCCTCTTCTCCAAGCTAAACAATCCCAGCTCCCTCAGCCTCTCCCCATCACACTTATGCTTTATACCATTCAGGAATTTTGTTGTTCTTTGGACATGCTCCAACACATCTTAATCAGGAAATGATCAATTTATAAGCATCTATATTTATGCAGGTTAGTACGTTTTGCTTTGAAGTGTAAATTAATTGATCAAAACTAAAAAAACTGTTGCAGTCTTAGGCAAAAGAGTGAAGCATAAAGAAAAATGTAAACCAGGGAATGTATTTTGTAGAACTTTGGATGTTATCTAGATCAGAAATTATGAACTACTAGCAACTCTGCAAAGTTTGGTAGTGGCAGAGATTTGCAGTGGTGCTGACAATGCTTTATAAAATTAGTTTGCTACTGCTCTCAGGAACGATTTGTTGCAAATGACCTTTACTGCTGAAGACGAAGACAAAGAAAGGACATGAGATAAAAATGTGGAAATCAAAACCAAGGTCAAATAAAACCTGCTGAGCATCACACTTTCAAGTCAGTGATAGGCAGCGATAGGCTTTGTAGAGATCAGTCTATAACCACATGAATCTATAGGATTAGATGGGCCTAGTAATTGTTCTAGCGTGTAGCCTGCAAATTTCTTAAAGCAGATGTTCAGGTAGATTTACATGCAATTAAAATTTTATGTAAAAATTTAATCATCTCCATACAGTCTTTCTATTGAAACCTAATATGGATGAGATTATATGAGGTATAGATATTTTGCCTTTTAGATACATGGTTTGTGCATGTAAATTGTAAACAAATGCAAGAACAGTGGCACTCATTCCTAAACAATCTTTCAGTCCATTGCAGTAAAAGCAGCATAATATAGATTAAGTGCTTATTTTTTCAGATTATACATAATAACCTATAAAGTCTGGAGTTAATTTAAAAGCATAATATTAAAGTCAAGGTCAAGTCAAGTCTTCACAATTAACTAGGTATTAAATACAAATTTGATCTGACATATATTAAGTTAAATATATGCAAGTAAACCTTTGCAGGCAAATTAGAACAGACTTAATAAAAATTAAAAATGAACTCTCTGTGTAGGTGTACACTCAGCCATTATTATTTACATTATTTATATGCATTACTACATCTCAGTTGCTATAGGAGAGCAGAATTATTTGCACCAAGTTACGTTACTGTGAAGAATATTTAGTTAGAAGTTATTTTTGGAACCAACAACATTTAAGGAATTTTTACAAATTCGTTAGCTCTGGCATAGTTTACAGCAATTTGTGGTTTAGTAATTTACCTTCAGAAAGATGTGGGAAAACAATTTCAAACAATAGTTGGATATTTTCTGGAAAAAAAAAAGAACTCTGGATAGAAAATCATCCTTTGAGCTCTTATATTTTTTTCATATCTTTTCATCACTAGTAGCTTTATTCATCAAGGATAAGATAATTGCTCCGTGTGGCTAAAGTAACTTAAACCTAAAGTCCACTATATATGTATTTAACTTTGTAAGAAATAAGTTTCCCATTGTATTTGTCTTTTCAATTACCATTATGGAGTAGAAGTGTGAACAGAATCTAGA
Organism: Vireo altiloquus; assembly: GCA_013396875.1. Classification (NCBI taxonomy): domain Eukaryota; kingdom Metazoa; phylum Chordata; class Aves; order Passeriformes; family Vireonidae; genus Vireo; species Vireo altiloquus. The sequence continues at coordinate 69,989 of VZRF01004300.1, forward strand.
ATCATTAAAAACTGCAGAAAATGGTTATTTTTATGTCAGACTTATTATCCATGTATTTTACATAAGTTTTAATGTAACTGTATTTTAAAGGAAATCAAACTGAATTTACCACATTTTAGAAGGCAGGGAATTTTACTTTGATTATGTGGTCAGTTATTGCTTTACTACTCTCATATTTTAGTGATTCGGTAAAATAGTGTTAATAATACATAACAGAAGCTACCTAATCTGTTGATCCTAGTTGTTTATTTCCTGCCTCTCAGAAAAAAAATGAAGTATTTCAGTGATCATAATGAAATTTCATCCTTTTTTGTTTTATCTTTCCACATCTGGCTTAGAGGGCAATACAGAAAATGGTAGAAGTTATTTCAATACATTAACTGTAAATATAGGTGTATATATATACATATCTTAAGAGATGTTCAGTTTGTCCTCAGCATATTTATTTTAGTAAGAAAACTCTTTGAACTGTTATAAATACAAAGCTGACTGGAAAGGGGTTTGTGGGTTTTTTGTCTCTAGAAAAAATTGGTTATAAACCCAGTAATCTTTCTTTGAAATGCTTCACTTTTCCTTTGATAGTTCTGAAAACAGACTTATCTTGGTTAGTGAACTTCTGGGTCTAATTTAATTATGTTATGAATTGGTGTGAAAGTTTTCTAGGGTGTAAATGAAACTGTTGTTTAAAGCAGTCTCAACAGGGGAAGCATGAAAGGATGCTGTACATCAGCAATGAGTTTTCTGTGAGGTTTATAAAGCTGACTACAAGAAGTTTTTTCTATGCTATTTTCTTTCTAGTGCAAAAATCTCATACATGCTTCTACTTAACACATGAAAGAAGAAAAAAATATGGCTGGAGGACTCAAAGCAAAATAGTACTGTACTGCCAACCACTTGGTTTGTACCCTAGTCTGAGGCAGAGGCTGCTTGAAGACTAATAACTGCTGCAAGCTTGACACCTCTGGGTAGTTTTACGTTTTCCAGTGTTTCTACTGGGTGGACTCCACTCCACAATACTTCTAAATGAGGGCTATGCTTGACCACAAAACTGTGCATTAAGACAGGAGTGATAGAGTAACATCTCATGCATTAGACACCTGTGAAGTATCTGTTTCAGCTGAATCCTAATAGTTTCAGATACAAATGCATCACTTGAAACAAAAAGCAGTGAGCAAGTATGAATACTGCAAACATGAGGAAGCTGGTGCGATTTTCTAGGTTATATTTGAAGTCACTGAATTATTTTCATAGGTTGAAAATTCTAGTAGATCTTTGTATTTCCAAATCACAATACTAGATAAGCTAAACATAAGTGTAAAAAATGCCTTTCAAATAGAAGCATGCTGTAATATGAATAGGAATTTTACTGTATCCATAGCTCAGGATACCTTATCTCATCAAGGTAAAAGTAACAGTTTCACAATGACCTGGGGCTTGAATTAGCAGTGTTGTAATAATTTAGTAATGGGGGAATTTGATGAGTACTCTTGTAACAGTTTAATAATGGGGGAATTTGATACCAATGAAATATTTGTTTTCACAGTCTATCCTGGTGAGAAACATAACTGAAAAAACAGGGAAGAGTCATAGCCATTCCCAGAGCAATGGATTACTCCCACCATCACCTCTATTGAAAATGTTTAGCTAAATGAACAATTCTTAACCTTTCAAAATAGAAAAATTTGGCAGTGGTTAAATGCAGGAAACATGCTGGTTTTGATTCACAATTATCACAGGTAAGAGTACTTTATCTCACTTTTCAAGATAACTGACTTTAGACACGGCATTGAAAAATTAAAATGTCATATAGAAACTGGTGAAAATAGAAGGAATAATCTGTCTGCTCCAACTCAAATTGTAAACCAGAAAATTATTTACTGTTTCTGGAAAATGTAACACTGCAAAATCATAAAAGAGTCACGCACAAATCACTGCCTAACTGAAAAGTCATTTTAAAGTGAAATAAAACAGGACTTCCAAATCTCTGTTTTCATTCAAAGAACAAATTTAATCTTCATCTCTTAAAGTAGAAAAAACTTTGAAAATATAAAAGGATTCTAATTTACAATAATAAATTGCTCTACCTGTAAATATCTAGGTTTATTTAACTGTAATGCTCCATATACTTCCGTGGTCCTATAACTGACTTCTGGATGACATCTAAATATGAGAATGAACAGATCAATTTTAATAGAAACATGTTAATATGACTGGTGAATGGACAATAAAAGAGGTCCGGATGTTCATTTAACTCAATTAAGACATTTAAAGGCTAGTGTGTAAAATAGAGAAGACTTTAGAACTTTGCCCCTAAATCCTAGAAATTACTGCTAGCAAATTCTGCTTTGATCCAAATACATGACCTTTGAAGCACAGAAACCAAGAAGCAAATCTACATTTCTTGTTCAATAGTCAGAAATATAATTGTACTTTCTTCCACTTTTTCCGCTTTCTTCCACTCAGATTCTACATGAAGATTTCCTCTTATATAGAATTATCACCATATGAAACTACTACAACATAGGTTAAAGAAATGGAAAAGGCATAAAATAAATACAGTTATGCATTTCAAAAATACAAAATTACATATAAATTAAAAGAATTAAGGTTTCAGATCTGAAAATCTATATTAGGATGAACTATACAAAAAAGTAGAGATCTGGTGTGAAAGATAATACTTTCTGTCTGACCATAGGTATGGTTAAATAACATAGTTTATATGTAGAGGTATAGATATAGGCCTTACTAGTAAAAAAAGAAAAATAAAGCACTTTTCATCCAGTTGTTGTTGAAATACAACCAAGCTTACTTTAGTGTATCAGCACTTCTACCATTATAAATGTTATTGAGACTATAATATTGTATTTTCACTTTTTTTTTTCCCAGAGAAAAATTGCCACAACTGCCAATTATGAATGTATTTTGTAAGAAATATAATTTGATTTTCTAGAGTGCAAGCTCATCCTAAATTAATGTCTTGCATTATACATCTGTCAGTTTTTGGGGAGAGCATTATGTAGCCATTTATTAACAACAACAAAGTTTGTTTTAATTCTTTAAAAGAACATGACTATTTAGACAAATGTCAGAAAAGAGTATAAACATTTCTATACAAGATAGATATGTGCTATCCTGTGAAAGATAATTTGAGTAGTCAGCAAATCCCTACTGGCACAAACGTGAGGAGACACTGGCCAGAAAAATCTGTCTGGTTTTCAGAATGTGTAACACTTCTTTTAGAGAAATAAAAGGGTCTCTCAGTAAAATCTTAGCTGTCACATTAGCATTAAATCAGTGCCTGCCAGCAAACATGGTAAGAGGTTGTTACAGGTTTTCATTGTAAACACTGTTTTTCTGAGAGCTTAAACAATATTACAAAAAAGGGCTCTGGGCTAAAGTGTGGAATATTGCATATCTCTCAGGAAGTGTGTCTTTAGGCACTCATTTTTTAATTCCTGTACTGAGATAGGTCCTAATCTTGAAAAGTACAGCTTAAGTGAAAGCAATAGAACACAATCCCTAAGAATGCTCAAGCACTGGGCACACAACATGCAACTTGCAATCTGATCCTCCTTGCTGGGATCCCAGTCAGAACCTTAAAATTCCTTTAAATTAAATTGATTCAAGACTACCACAATTTAAACATATTTTATTTGGATTAATAGCTGAATTCATATATTTCCATGAGAAAACTCCTCATGAGTATTCACACATAAGCATTTCTCCAACTTTCTGTTTAAAAGAACCAGATGTACCACTGAGAGAACAATCTACACTGATTCAATCCCATTTACCCCAAGGAGAACTCCAAAACAGGCACCATGAAGGAATTTAGAAGGAAAATATCAGTATCAGTCATGAAAAGAAAAACTGTGAATACCAAGACTTTAAAAAGTCACAAAAGTTGAAAGAAAAATGCACCAGTTGAACAACTGCTAGAGTGACATCCAATCTAAAAATGAATGGAAACAAGATGAGAAAATACCATATATCTCTTAAAAATAAAAGATAGCATTATTGCCTGAAAAAAGACAGGTTAACACATCAGATTAAAAAGAAAAGCCTTCTTATTGTGCATCTAAACTAGTCTGTACCAGAAGCATAGGAATGAGCCTAAATTGCACTTCTCTTTGTGCCACCGAATAAGCATTAATATAAACCACACAGAATATGCCGCTAAAGTATATGTAAAATACAATAAATTAAATTGTTCCTAAAGACTGGTATTTTTTCAACGAGAAATTCAAATAATGTTGATTTTGCCATTGAAACTTTTAAACTTTTTTTCCACCTCTGAAGATAGACAGAAACAGAATCCATCCCTCACAAGACAAAAGAGTATTTTTAAAAAAGCCAGAATGAAAGGTTTAAATATTTTAGAAAACATTGACCAGCACTATGTGTTAGTAATGGTATATTTATAACAATTTTGGGTCAACACCTCCCTTTCATTTCAACCACAGCTATTAGAGTTCAGTATCTCTGCAAAGAGGGTCAAAACTCTCTGACAGTAACTGGAGGTAATTACTTTGGATCATTACTAAACGAAAAAAAACCCAAACATACCAAACCAAACCAAATCAAAGATTTGTAATGGCATGTTATGGAACAATGATAAGGTACACAAGACTGCTTTTAACTAAGTATCAATAGCCTGTAAGAAACAATTAGTAGCCCTCCATAGAGTCTAAGATCATATCTAGACAGAAAAGTGCTTGATGACACTGAAACCTGGAAAGTATACAACAAGAGCAAAAGTAGTACTGCGAACAGGCTTATCTGGTTTATTTGAGTAAACCAAGCCTTCAACATATTATCTTAAACATTACATATCTGAGCATGATTAGACCTGATTTGAACTCTTTAAAGTTTAATGCTGCAGTCTCCTTTATACAGAAGCAGGAAGCTAGCTACCGGGGGAATGGATTTTGCCTGAGAAAGGGACAAGGATACTTCAACACTGGAAAGACAGAAAAGATTGCAATACAAAAAGACGAAAAAAGTTTCATTAACACTTCACAAGTGGCAACTGCTGAGTTCAACAAGGGGTTGAACAGTGAGTTCAACAGTGCTTGCAGTAACTGTGCTGGTCCACTTTAACTAAAAAGATTGAATTCCTTATTAATATATCAACTGAAAAAAAAGGTAGCATGCAAAACCATTTGTTCTAATATTTTATTTTTCTGAAGTAATAAAATATTTTTTTTTAAAATCTAGAGTGCTTCCAAACAGTTTCTGATTCTTTCTCTCATAGGGACAACTATTTCATAACTATTAATATTTGTTTTATTAGTGCACTACTATATTCCGAAGTGTGAAATAATAAATAAGAATACCCAGCCTACATGTAATCTGTAAAATTCAACAGGAATAGGAATAATGAAGAAGCGCGTAGGTTAAGACCAAGGTCAAAAATATCAGCAGAAGTGAAGTCAGAAGTTCAGAGATTAGCTGAATTCTTATTAATTAACATTACGTTGACATATTTTGTAAAACTAGAGGTAAAGATTGCTTGCTGTGTGATAATGTATCCTAATAACTCTCAGTGGGAACCTCCACTTGATGGAGAAAGGAAGTGATGACAAAGGGAATAGTAACAAATTATTAGAAAGATAGTATTCACTAGACAGTTTTAAGAAATTCACAAATTATACATCTTATTGATTAGTGAGGGTGCATTAATCTCTCACCTAACATTGCAAACGTACTGAGAACTAGCAGATGTAAAATGCGGTGAAAATTAATTTTAATGGAAAGTTAAATAGCAGATATAAAGAAAAGTGTCTTTTGTCAGACTTAAACATACTGAAGTCCATATTGGTCAAGTTAGTATAATACAAAACTCAAGACTGGACATTTGATAAATATGCTATATTTTGGACAAGTGAAGATGGTTTTTTTAAAGGAAATTAATATTTTATAGACCTACCAAAGCACTTTTTATCATTCAACAGACACATGAATTTGAGTGTTTTGGTCGCCTGGAGTTGCTTGGTAAGAATCTACCTTGGATTTGCAGGTTTTTCCTAGAGTTTGTGAACACAGGCTATTATAAAAAGTAAGCAGATAAGAAGGCATGCATGCAAGTATAGTTAGAACTAAAAATCCAGTTCTTGAGAGACATTGCTGCTGGACATTTTCAGAGTTTTTCTGGGGCCTGTGCTGTTCAACATTCATAAAAAAACTGGGAAGAGGGATGAGAGTTGTTGAGAAATCTTCCCAATCAGAGTTATTTGGGTTAGCCAGGACAAGGGCAGAAAGCATAGCATTCCAGAAATTCTGTACTCAAAAGCCTGAGTGACAAGGTAAAACAATGGCAGAATAAATTCCCTGCACAAGAGAGGGTGAGGGAAGGTGGGAAATTTAATATAGTGGGACTGGAGTTGACATTCACCATAGAGAAATGAGCCTATAATTGCATCACCAGTCAGTAAGAAACTAAGTAGGAAAAGCTGAGGGAATAACTTTGAAATAGTTGAAACCTAAGAACTTCTCACACTTCAAAAGCCACAAGTAGCATGCAAAATCTGAAACAGGGCAACAAAGATGAACCACTTCTATACAGAGATCTGAGCAGGATGCTTCTCTTGAAAAGAAGATCTCCAAAAAAGGATTTAAATGAGGCTCCCAAATCACTGGTGACATTAAGAGAATGAACTGTTCACAGCTCAATCAAATCTAATGCAATGTAGATTCAAATTAAGATAGAAGAAATCACATTCAAAAAAACAACAAAAAAAGTTCTTTATACACAAAATGAACAGAGTGGTAGACCCATGCCACTCATAACTGTCCTAAGACTTAAATAGGTTTGTGAGAGTAGATTCAGAGAAAAAAAATTCAGCAAAATCTTAGTCTTTAGAAACCACATACATCTGATGAAATTTCATCAGCTAAAACTGCTGGAGGCTGGAGAATCTAGTTCTTATGCCTACTCTTCCCTGGGCATGTATTTATAATCACTTCCCAGAGACAGGATGCTGTCCAGACAATTCTTATCCTAATCCAATATGGGCATTCTTCTTTTGCTGTGTTTCCCTATGTCATTACTTTTAGACACTCCTTGAAGTGGGCATGGATACCTTTGAGGTACCTCATCCTGTTGGTGTCTGATACATTCAAAATACTTGCTTCTCAGTTTTGGATTACTCTTGGAGGCTAGGAGGGAAGAACAATAATAAAATGTAACTGCTACGGGACTTCACTTATAAACACAGGCATCTTTTATTGGATAATGTCTGAAATATCAGAGTTTTTTCATGCTTTTAGGATAGTTCAATGAGTTTTTTGCATTATCATGTCCATGAAGCACCTTTCTTCCAACGCTAGCATCCCATAAGTGAATCAGTAGACAAGTGCAAACATGGAATCTCTCTGAAAAGTTAACAAGTCTCCCAATGAGAATTGCCCTTTGCCATTGAAGAATATCTCCTGGCAACCAATGGAATACCAATGAGATTAAACATGACTTCCTCTAAAGCTTCTCAAGTGAAACAACATGGCTTTATCATAGAATTAAGTAGTAACGCTTCATTTAATATGTACATTAATTATTGCTGAATTATAATGCAGTGTCTAAAAAGTTGTATAATATTCACATTAATACTAAATTAATTCATTATGATGAGTGTAATTACAATGAATACTAACTACATTAATGGCAGCTAGACATGCTAGAAAAAGTGTTACCCATTTACTTGACATGTACCAAATGGAATATATTTTGTTAATGTATTGGGAAGTGTAGTGTGAATAGCTTGAATAGTAGTGTGAAGCAGAGTGTTTAGCAGAGATTTTTTTGGTATCATTGAACAACTAATTATTTAACTGTGTGTTGGGCTTCTATGCACATTTATATAAAATACAGTCTGAATGCATTATCTGAATCAAATAAAACTAGTATTCAAATCAGTCTTATCCTTCTGACTGTATTTTGTTTCACTTATAAACATACAAGAATTAAATCCTAGATGCACGGTCAGGAAAAATAGGAAGTCAGGAAACAGATTGCATGTGCTGCTGTGCCTCAGTTTTGCACTTCGGTATTCATTCTGGTGTGCACTCTACAGATCAACCATGTTCCAGGCAAAGCCTGATGTCAGGTGGTATGTTTAGCATGCTTCTGCATTTATATTTCCTGACCTGTTGGCCTAAGCCTTACATAAGCTATTCTTGCCGATGGCAAAAGAAATCTGGCTTGGGAATTGTATCTGTAGCCACATGCCAGATGTCTCTTCAGCTCTCACAGTGTATTAATTGTTCACCAGTTTTCAAGGAAGAACACAGTTTTATCCATAAGATAAAATTTTAGAGGATTCAGAAAAATAAAATGCAATGCCTAATTCAACAAGAGAAACAAAAAGAGTTACAATGCTCTTTTCAATCAATGGAATGCAATTTTGCCGCCATCTGCGAAAACAAACAAAGCAAAAGAAATATAATTTCACATAGGCCACAGAATTATAGAAATTTTATGTACATGTAAAGAGAGTGTAATTAGATGTTATAGTACTAATAGGCAACTAAAATATTATCATACTTATTCTTCCTCTACTTTGATTCAATACTTTGATTCAAAGGCTACATCATCAAGTGGATTCCTTCCTTTGCACTAACATATCTAATACAGCATAAACTGTAAAAAACATTCATTGCTTTGTCCAAGGAAAAGAAAAATCAGTGGATTAGTAGGACAAACAAAGATTGAAAATGCTGCCAAACACTTGACAAAACATCAAAACACAGCTTGATTCTTTGTTCACACAACAGAAGATAGAAAGAAAAAAGTATCATCCTTTAACTTTTCTTGTATTGTATTTCAGAGGAAGATGAACTGTAGCCTTCCGGCAATCGCTAATGCAGTGTTTGTATTCTGTGTTGAGATTATCCACTTGGGTGCTGCACTGGAGCTCCCTGGGCTATTTTGACACTGCATCCAGATGCTCCAATTTTGCTTCAGTGACTCAAGAGCAGAGCCAAAATGCCTTTAAGCAATGTTCAAAGGGTTAGGTCTTGATGAACAATTAAAGTACTCAGAAGAAGTGTTTCTGAACATCTTTCACTGGTGCTGAAGTGACTTAAGTGGCCTTAGTGTAACATCCAGGCAGGGACTATGTGATAGAAAGATTGAGTTGTACACTCAAAGTGAACGTGGATTTTGCCCCACTTTTATAGGAAAAATAAAGTGCAAGAACAAAAGAAAAATACTCCATGATTTTAAATGCAGTGCATAAGTTCTAGAAAGGGTGAATATTTGTCTGCTTTATATAAACCACTTAAAAAATTCTATTTAGAAGTATTTCATTAAAATTGCTTTTGTCATATATTCCCACTTTCTTTTTTGAGACCTAAATAATTTACTGTTTGAGCACTTTTTAAAGTGAATGAACATCCTGTAGAACCTAAGCATAATTTCACAGAAAATAAAGATCTATGTACTTCAAAGTACTGCACTTGTCCATAAATGAAAAGTTATCTAACTCAAGCACTGAGTGTTATTATTCCAACTGTTAAATATTTATGGGATTGGAAACTTATTTTGGAAAGCCTCCTTCATTTAATTGGAGAATAACTTTATCTATTAAATGCTACAAAACCAGAGAAAAAAGCTCCACCCACAGCACAGGCCCTGAAGTTCCTGAGTATCAATTTTAGTGTTCTGATATGACATGAAGTAAGAAAACAATTTCAGGTGCCAAGTGTAATTGAAGAAGGTTTTACCTGAACAATGACAGTGCATGATTTAGGTTGGAAGAGACTGATTTGGTACACAATACAAACTGTGTACCAGGTGGAAGTTAACTGTGGGAAATCTTGAGAGACACATGCTGAGAAAACTGAGGGATGTCCTGAAAGAAATTTTGGGGGGGGTAGAGGGGAGGAGAAGGGGGAATAAAAGAAAAAAAAAAAGTCACTGCAAAAATTAACTTTATGATCCCTCCAGCACCTTCTCCTCCTCTGTTTCTGTTACTTTTGCATCTGAGCTATCTGCCAGTTAGCTCATCTACCGTGCTGAAAATCATTCACTAAATTAAGACTCAGGAACTCTGTGTTTCACAACTGGTACCAACAAACCTTCTGTGTGACTCTGTACAGATTTGCAATATTTGACAACTTACTTTGTATCTGTACACTACTACTGAGACATTTTCCCGCAAGCGATCAACAGCTGGTCTTTGCAGGTAAGATTTTACTAGCTTGTTTTTTTCCTCATAAATTAAAAAATAACCTATACTTTGTTCTGGCTTTTCCTCACATCGGTTGGCAATCTAAAAGGTAGAAAAAAAATGACCCAGATTTCATAAATGGGCAGTGTTTCTTTTGTATTGATCTTTGTGTCTGAATTGAAATAAGCACTTGTGGCCAACAAGTTCTACTACTCCTTCTTAATATAAGCATGTTAGTTCAGCTCAGTACAGGTTCCTGAATTAAGAAGTGTTAGGAAACATGGAAGTATATGCAGGAGGACTTGAAGTACTATGTAAATAATACTTCAAGTATTATTTTCAGTTAGTTGCTTTAACAGAAAGGGTATTAAAAAATAAAATCTGTCATCTTCCCCCTCCTCTACAATACCCCTGCAATTCAACTAAAATGATGCATTTAGTGACAAAGAAAATCATACTTTGATTTAATTTGGAACTGACAGAAATTTTGAGAAAATATTTAGGAACAAAAAATGTGGAGAATTATCCTCCTACATTCCCAAAATCAGTATTTTTCTCCAATCATTAATCTGTAAACTTGCCAGAGACATAGGCAACTCTGCAGAAGGTATTTAAACACAAAACCAAAGGACTGGAAATGAAAGATTAGGCTTACATGCTCTTTTTAAATCATTCATGGAAGTAAAGAGAATCCCCCCTCTCTTCACTTATTCAATAGCTCTGCGGTTAGGGCCTCATCTGATATACAATGTGGGACAATCAGGTTCAAGACCTTGTCTGCACATTCTTGAACCCACATTTTCATTTTCCCAAAAGAGTTCTTAAACCAGTGAGAAATCTATAATTGGCTTCTCTCGATCCCCATGGAAAAAGCTGTTCTGCATGGATTATTTAAATACTGAGTCAAAGAGAGAGAATGACTCTTTGGTCTGGCAGTTAAAGAATTCACTTGGGAGGCACACAGCTCGGTCAAAGTAGCAGTTCAAATAGTTCAGGTGAGAGCATACCACTGCAGAATATCCAGTGGTTAGGTGATTCCCCTGGAAGGTAGAAAATAAAGGTTTAAATCTCAGTCAGGGGGAAGGGGTTGAAACCTAGTCTCTTATAGATAGGAGTTATTGCATTAAAAAACATATGGTGAGATCTTCAGCTTGGTGGGGGTAGAGGTGAGTGGGTGGAGAGGGGAAGATGAAGAAGAGAAACAGTTGCTATCTCTTCACTACTAGTTTTTTGAATCTATTCCTGTTCCAAAACCAAAAAAAAAAAATAAAGACATTAAAAATTCAGTCTGAATTTTGTCACCTTTTTAAATTTTCAGTGATCAATTTATTCACTAGAATCATATTCAGATAATTAATGCAAAAACACATTGTTTTCCTTTTCAGATTAAACTTCTATTAAAACCTGGACTAAATTTTTTTGCATGTATGAAGCAGCCCTGTACACATAGTGTGCATATACAGAGTAATCCTGGTGGAGTTAAGATTAACTGCTATTTAAGAATTATTCTATGGATTACATTCTAAAATTCTGTGGGATGAGACGGAAATATTATAGTAGAAGCTCGCTTAACATTTCAAATTGTGCAGGGTATATTCAACAGATTTTTTATGAGAAAGGAATGATTGTGCTTTTTCTTTTTTTTTTTTTTTTTTTGAGATCATATCAGCACACAAAATAATTCAGTATAATTCATTTGGAACAAGTATCTTCCAATTTCTTATATCATGGTTGGAAGCCTCCTATTTTAATGCAGTGTATTATATTTCATTTATTATATAGTGCCTCCAAACACAAATTTGAGCCTGTTTTATGAGAAACTTAATCATTTTATTGAATAACAGAAAAGTAAACCTGAGTTCTTGAGTACTTGCCATCAACACTGATCTGAGAATTCACTTACTTACCTGAAAATTAAATAAAGATCTTTGTTGTTGTTTATATATGAACAAAGCATAATTTGCTTACAGTATTTAAACCTTATTTTTCTTTCATTGTCAATATTTCTATCCTAAAACTTTCATGATTTTCTGACAGCATTCAGAAGCTCTGGGGGTGGTATCAATGACAAGTTAACTGCATGTAAATCTTTCAAACACAAAGTGGGTTTCACAGGTTTCGAGAGGAAAAGGTTGGTGAAGTTGAAATGATAAACTAAGAATAGAGTACAGCTTCAAACAAAGTAATATTTGCAGCTTAATACAATTAGTCCAATAATTTAGTTTGCCTAATATATAAATGTTACATATTCAGAAATATTCATCCTTAGGCTGCTCCCACACAGCATTATTGCCTGCTGGTCTCTAAAAGCACACACAGTCACTATTTAGGTTTTAACAAGAATGTAAGAATATGGTGCTGCTTTCACATAGCACTTTTTTTCACAATATGATTGCATGCAAAAACAGTATTTTCAAGTTTGCCAGCTAACAACAAGAGGAAATTATATATTCTTAATCTATCTTTTTGCCAATGAACATGCTCATTTGCATAAATCTTGTTTCTCATGGGAAGTCTAACTTTTTATGATTCCCATGTTACATTCTCCCCCTGCATTTCCAAAAAGTAAAACATTTTTTTCAGTTAAGAAGTTCATACATTTTTTAATTAAATATCTTGAGGGAGGTAGAATAAAGTTTTAATGCTGGAAATCCCTAATTTTATTTTCAAATAAAAATAAAATAATCTTAATATAAATCTGCTTTATAAGAGTATTTTCGACCTGTAATGTAAAATGAAGAATTATTGATAAGTGATGTATGCTAATAACATTAATGTTGTTTTTATCTCAGATATATTCATGGGATAATGGTTCAATGAGAAACAGCAGGTATTATGGGGAAGCTCATCCTCTTATGACTGACAGTTGGAGCTGGTGTCAGTGTGTGTAGTAGTGGGAACTGTTATTTGGATTTTTATTGGCTATTGTGCCAGGTTGCTGATAAATATACAGTGGTCTAAAAGTACTTTCACATAAAGAGTAACCTGACACATTTGTAGAATTTTGTGTTTCAACTGCATAACAAGTGTTTCACAAAAGAAAAATATTGCCAAGTGGGCTTCAAGTATTTTTTAAATATACTATGATAAAATTCTAGAAAAAACCCCAAACAATACAAAACAAATTTTTTTTCTTATCATGTTATTCAGAAATAGGCATAAAGTAAAAATATCTTAATGCATTCAATATGGAAGCGAACTGGAAAAATATTTCGCTAATTACTTTCGTAAAGAAACTCAGTTCATAACTGTATTAGGTAAATTAACAGATGGCATTTTCCAAAATCACTGTATGATTTTCCTACCTGCTCACTACTGAAAAATAATTCACCTAAATTTGCTTTGACTCCAGCATCACTGAGAAAAAAGCATTAAAGGAAGACTCAATGCAAAGCAATGCAGCTTCCATCACAAAAAAGAAAGTTTATGGCTGAATCCTCCATGATCAGGATTGGGCACAAGACTTTATCAGAAATAAAAATCCCCCACACCAACAAAAATCACATCAAGAATACTTAGGCAGACTATTTTTAGCACATATTTTATTGTTTTTGTTGTTTTTTAACTCTGAAATAGAAAAGGACAAAGTAAAAATTTACAGCTCAGTATAAAAATATGCATAATTTTTTGTTAGTAGTTAAAAAATCATACAGTGATCCTTTGTGACTAAAAAACTAATAAGATTAAAAAAAAGCTAATTAAGAAGTGAAAGCTAATATAATAAGAGAGTTTGGTGCCACATTGCACCATATTCTTATCCAAAATTTTTCACTAATTTATAGAAAAAAGTCAATTTTTCCTGGGTTATTAGTCTCTTAATCTTACATATTAATTTAGGCGGCATACCAGTACAACTAACTTCCATTCCATTATTCTTAATTATGTACTATTAAACTCAAATTTTGTTACTTTTGTTGCTGAGAAAAGAGGAAGAAGTCACTGTATTTGTATTGTCATTTCATTTCCAGTCCTCCTAAGGCTCATTATTCTTCCCAAAGTGAGAATCTTTCACGATCTTAAATATCAGTTTTTATTTCTTTAATTGGGTGTTTCTATCAGGACCTCTGCAGTGAACTCTTCACATTTTAATATACTCCTGCTTCACTCCTCTAGCTGATTGTTTCAGAGGTTGTACAGAACACATTCCTGATCTTCATGAAAGCGCTTTCAAGGTCTTTCATATTCTGCCATAATCCCCTAGTAATTACAAAGGCTCTCTTTGCAACAATAAGCAAGTCTGAGAGGAGTTCTATAACCCTACATCACACAATAAATTGTAGTTGGACATTTCAGTTAAACGTGCTTCCCTTGAGCCCCCAACTTGCATACAAAATCTGTGAGATGCCAAAACACAAAAACCAAAAGGTTATGATGATGGTAACTGTCTCTACACAAAGCATTGATTAAATGAAATACAAAACACAGCTTGGATAAAGGCTTTAGTTGGGGAGCAGTTAAATCCTCATTAGAAAAGCAAAGTTGACAGAGCTTAGAAACAGTTATTTTATGCCTGATAATCATTATTCATCTTTACAGATATTTTTCTCCCCTAGGACCTTAAAAGTGCTTTTGAATGTTCCTCTGTAAGTACTCACACTTTTACTTTAGTTTTGTTTTATTTTTTTATGAGGGAAAAATGTCTCTTCCTGTCAAAGGAAAGACCTTGCCAGATTTTTGAGTTACTTGCAACCATTGCTTTCAGGTATATGACTCATGAGCTATCAGAAGTCACCTTTCCAATTACAGTATATCTGGAAAGGAAAAATGTACAATAAATATCGTTAAAAATACAAAATCTTCTTCGTTCTCTTGTCTTTTTCCATCTTTGAGTTTTCTCTCTCTATTGCTTGTTGATCAGGAACATAATCATGTGGGTTATGTCTTCAAAGGGCTACACCAACTCCCTCTATAACTCAACCCCAAAATGATAAGGGTCCAGAATAAAGTAAACCCCCATCATATACTTGATCTCACCTTGGTCCAAAAAGCCATAGGAAAAAAGAAACTGCTTTATGCAATTTCCTGCCAATACAAATGGCCTAAATTATGCTAAATAACAAGGGATAAGAATTACTGTAGCATGAAAATGATCTGAAAACAGTCCCTACATTTGAAAGGCCATCCATAATGTTAAGATCAATTTTGTTTAAAAGCTTGTGATGCTAATCTCTGATTCTGTCACAGTATATAAGATGCCTTCTGTTACCTGATCCCTTAAATTTTCCAACTTAATATACGCCGTGTTTTCCTCTCCATAGACCAATATTCCCTAAAAAGAACTGGGGAAGCCAATACCTGCTAGCAAAATGAGACTAGGGAAGTGTACAAATGATTTTAAAAATTCTTCATCTGTGAGTGACATCTGAAAGAAAATTTAATGAACATTTTTTTCTCTCATTTCTTTTGTTGACATGATAAACTTTAACACTGGTACCAATCACTGAAAACAAGTAGAATAAAAGATTCCAGACTTTTTGCTTAATAACAGAGGTCCTTGAAAAATCAGCTGTTATATGGAAATCTTACCTTTGCATTTTCAGGTTTACCTGAAGGATATTTAATTCTGGGAACTCTCTTACCCATATTACTATATGCAGTTTGTTGATAAGTATGTTTCTGTCTCTCCAGATGAAGCATTTTATTACTTTTAATAAAGATTCAAATACTCAATGAGCCAGAGACAGTAAAAATTATTCTATTCCCTGTTTGTTGAAGCAATTTACATGGGAAACCCAAGTTCTAATTATTATTCTAATGAATATTTATATATTGCATAGAAAGTGGATATACACCAACAAAGGCAATGTCTGAAGGTGTTACAATTAAGGCACTTGCAGGAAAGAGAGATGCAAGTTCAAGTGAGATTTGCCTTCCCCTTCAACATGTGAGCTGATTATTTTTTAATAGCTTTCTCATTGAATGAAATGGGTCTGATTCACTTCTTAATTCAGTTCATAAATTAATTCTGGATTTCACTATTTCATTACTTTCATCAAACTTTGTTGCTTTTAAATTAACTATAGTCATGTATTTATGATTAATTCATTCAAGTAGGCACGCTATTGCAAGTGCAAATAATACACTTTGGAAGAATTTCACTGTATTTCTGGAAACAATTGTAGGTAAAAGCTATTAAGAGACATGCACATTTTAATTTGATAACCTTATATTAGCAGGTGCAAACTTCAGGTGCTGTCTCCACTTATAGTCACTTTATATTAATTTTAAACCAAGAAATATTTGTTACCATGAGCAACCTCGTACTCCTTAAAAGCATGGAAACCAGTGCTAAAGTAGAATGGTACAAGGCACTTTGTAGAGTGTTACTTAATAAATAAAACAAAGGCAATACTGGAATGTATGGCTGTTTCACTATAGGAGCCTCTCCAGAATGCATTATACTTTAGTAAGAATAGGACAGGATCAATCAGGAATGCCAATAATAAGGTTTGTATCAGAAAAGGACAACTTCCCCTTCCTCATAAAGCATGAATGGAAAACAGTAAGAGTTAGGAAGTACTCCAAACGTATAGAAACAAAGAATGAATATGACTTTCATATGAATAATTAATTAAATGATTGCCCATGGGCTGGATGCATCTAATAGTGAAGGTTCATGCCTTTGCTTCCTAAAGTAAAGCAAATATTAGGGGCTTTCTTTTTAGCCTTCTTATAATCCATCTGCTGATACAGTACCATTTAAGGCCTTGATAAAATCCTGGTAATGACTGCAAACTTTAATTTTATGCACGTTCATTTTATGTCTAAATATTTTGATAGTATGTTCCTCTGGATTTTCCTTCACTATTCTCTCTCAGAACTTGAAGATATTCATCAGAAGATTAAAACAAACAAATAATAACCCACCTCCAAGACATGAAGACCTGAGTGTTTTCTCAAAACAGAGAAACTCAGTGTTCAGAGACTTTACCAGTACCTAAGCATTTTTTCCTTAACTTAGAATGAAAAAGGGAGTGGAAAACCACCTCACAAATGACAATATAAATGGTAAAAATAAATTAGTGCAGAAGAAAGCCACTAGACTAAACAGAACTAGAAGCCTTGGATTTGTGAACTAATTCCCAGAAATATAAGAGATGGTGCCTGTCAGCTACACATACACTGTTTAACTGACAAAAGTTGGTACCACATCCGCCATTGAAAGCACTGTAGCAAAAATTACTTTATTAAATCCACGAGTTTTTTTTGTTTGTTTGTTTGTGTTTTTTTTTTGTTTTTGTTTTTTTGTTTGTTTGTTTGGGGTTTTTTTGTTTGTTTTTTGTTTTTTGGTGGTGGTGGTGGTGATGCTTTGGCATTTTTTTTTTAATTCAAATTTCTCTGGTAGGGTACTTGTAACAGTTTCAAATTTCTTTAAATGTAGGCCATGCTTTTGGGTCTTCAGCAATAACCTGTACCAACATCAACGACTTACAGCAGAAACATACCTTTTCCCCCTGCTGATCCTACTTGTGAAGATTTAATCAATTACAATCTTTGAGAGGGGAAACAAAATATTATATTATGATGTATTAGGGTTTTATTTACTTCTTATTTGTAAATGAGTGTTACACAGTGTACTGCAGAGAAATAAAGAAAGATTACTGTACAATTTAGGGAACCTTTGTCTTCATGCAATGTTACTGGCTTGGGGATGAGTTTCTGGAAAGAGGCCTGGTGGAAAAGGATCTAGGGGAGCTGGTTGACAGCCAGCTGAACATGAACCAGAAGTGTGCCCAGGTGGCCAAGAAGGCCATTGGCATCCTGGCTTATACTGGAAATAGTCCTGCCAGAAGGACCAGGGCAGTGATTGTCCCCCTGTGTTCGGCACTGGTGAGGCCATAAGTTGAGTGCTGTGTCCAGCCTTGGGCCCCTCAGTGCAAGAAAGACATTGAGGGGCTGTAGTGTGTCCAGAAAAGGTAATGAAGTTGGTGAAGGGTCTGAAATATAAGGAATGGTGGTTGTTTAGCCTGGAGAAAGAAGGCTCAGGAGAGATCTTATTGGTTCTCTGTTGGAGCACCCCCTGGGGG
>VZRF01004307.1:0-80244 GCA_013396875.1 Vireo altiloquus
GACTAGACCACTGTGGACAGGACTGGACCGAGCCCGACTCGGCCCGACCCGGCATGGTCAGGTCCGAGCTGACCGTGCCGTCAGGTGCCGTGCCCCAGCCCAGATGACCTGAACTCGAACCTGAGCCCAATCCCATCCCATCCCATCCCATCCCATCCCATCCTATCCTGATCTGATCCGATTCCATCCCATCACTGATGCTGAGTCCCCTGGGAGCGAGGGACATGTGTGCAAAGACCGAGGAGCTGTGACCCCTTTGCAGCCCGCAAACTGTGCTCGTTCATCTCGTTCGTGAACCGGAATATCACAGGAACGGGTTGCAAGTGCCATCTATAGCCCAATCCAGCTCCTCTGCTGAAATTCCCGTTGTAACATCACTGCTCTGTCTAGAGGACTCATCCCAGGAGGGGTGGCAGCTGGGCAAGCAGAGCAATCCTACTCTTCAACTCTTTGGATACAGGACTGAGCTCCTTCTCCCTGCTCATTGCAGGATACTGAATGGAAATTTTATATTAAAAAGCCATAACTCTACCCAGGTATCAAATGTTTGTGGAGTTGCATGTACCAATGAAAACTTTGCTGTTAATACTCAACTTCTATGAAATTATATATATTTTTTTTCATAAAACAGAATTGTGTAGGCTGGAGTTGGTTTTCAGTTTTTAACTGAAAGCCAGCTCAGTTCATGATTTTCAATAAAAAATGAAGAGTCGACCTTCATTCTGACACAGCTACAGCCAATCTCAGATGTCTCCTGTTCTATTTCCCCTGTGGCTCCACAACTTAAATCTTAGAGATGTAAATATGACAATTGCAGGTGCAAATATACCAGGTGAGAGTCCATCATGAAAGACTGAAAACTTTCACCGATATCCTTGCACTGCACAACAAAATTTGTGCACAATTTATATATTTTTCTGCTAATGTCTAATTCTTTTTAATCTTGTCAGTCAGATCCCAGTCTCCATGACCACTGACAGATCCAACACTGATACATCTGTGGTGGTATCTGTCCATAACACTTGTTGCTAAAAAATGTGGCAGTGACTGAGCAGGAAAACCAGCTTGTTCAGAAAATGGAAACAGCTGGATGTTGTGCAGAGAAATAAATTAGTTGTTGTTGAGTATAACTGGTGTTGTTTTGTATGGTTTGCATTCTGAGGGCTGATGTGTTCTGCCTCTAAAAATTTTCTTGTATGCCAAAGATACCAACTTGTTAATCTGATTTAAAACCACACATGGGCTTTTCTTCACATCACAGCTGAAATTCTGCTTGCAGAGTATTTAATGTGGATATATGAATACCTCAATTCTTTCTCTGAGTTGCTAGATGCAAAGCTGCACGAGTTAATAATTTGCTCTGTGCTCAGTGCAGATGGTTTTGAACAGTTACATAACTTCTCTTTCACTGGACGAGTCATTTCTCCCATTGCTGAGTAACAAATCTGATATTTTGCCATGAATCCTGAAAAGGCTCGAGATGGCTCTGAGCAATCACCACCAGTTACTCATGAGCTACAAACTGAAAGGCAAATGGGTGAATATGGGTAGTCACAAAGAATATCTGACCTCTCACTCCATGTCTTTACTCATCTGCACTGATTTTCACACTAAAATGTTTTTGGCTCTATTAAAAATGTATGTCTGGATTAATCAAACAAGCCCCACCCCAGCTCCTTTTGAAGCATTCCTTTCAGTTGCCTTATTTCCCAAGTGATATATTTTTATAAGATTCCTGCAAAATCTCAAATGCATTTGTTGAACGAGGGATTAATTTAACCATCTGCATGTTTCCACCTGGAAAAATTCCCAGACTATTACAGGGAAAATTCTTCCCTACGCTGACGAGAAAAGGAGGATTTCTGTTTCTCTACAATTACTGCCTCATCTAAGAAATGATCTTTTCTGTATTTGCTTTCCTGTATTCCTAAGTGAACATTGATGTATTTTATATTTTTCTCCATTTCAGATTAGCCCTGGGAATCAACTGAGTAAATGTAGAGCTGCTGCACGTGCTTTTATGAACAGAAATGTCCAGTAAGTGGCACTGCAGGACCAGGAATTCCAAACACTGGGTTACAAACAGTGTGAAGTCAGAGTGAAGGCAAACGTGGGAGATGTCAAGACTTTTCTGGTCCGTGAAAAAAGTAGTTGTAGAGCAGCGGGGAATGATGTGATGATGTTCCTGAAGGCACGTGCGAGGATCTGGGGTGTATTCAGAGGCTGGCTCTGGAATGGGATGTCAGGAACTGGCCTTGGCACCAAGCTGGCTGTTATCAGGGGTTTGTCAGAAGAAAGCAGCAACATTTCTGGGAAATATTCATTAGCACTCGATGGGAGGTGCCTGTGAAGGCTTTGTGCTGGGTTTTGCTGTCAGGAGCAGAGTGCTGGGCGAGGTGAGCCACGTATATCCAGCATTTCCTGTGCTCTCCTGACGTAATGTACATGAATTTGTGTGGAAGATCCAAACTCCAGACTGGGACATCAGTACAGTCCCTCAGTACAGTCTGAGCTCGCAGCAGGATTGTTTTTGTAAATGAGCCAGCGATTTCTGTGAGTCTGTGTCAGTATATCAAAAACCACCACCCTGTTTTCCCAGTCTCAGCTGATAAGGAATAAACTATTGGGAAATTTGATCAAACGGGCAAGTAACACAACATTTTTTTGGCAATATAAATTGGAATGAAACTCTTACATAAGCTGATAGAGTGTTACTTACAAAATCACTTAAATGCTTTGGCTCCATCTGCAATATTTGAACTCAGTTCTAGGTTACTCATGCTCTGCTGTGCCAAGCTAAATTAATGCATACTCAATTTTCCTCTTTCTCTAGCTGCACAGTTATATCAGATAGAACTGGAAGGGAATGAAGATTAAAAGCCAATCTGCATTTAGAAGGGACATAAAGCTGTGTTAAAAGGAATAAATGAGCCTTTCAAGGGGATTAGGAAGTAATTTCATCTATGAGGTGGCTATTTTATAAATATCTTACGTGGGATCATTGCTACCATTGAAAAATCCGTGCCAGCTGCTGTTGGCAGCAAGATCCTTGACCAGGCAGAGTGATCTGGGATGTCAAAACACACCTGTAGGGACAAGAGCAGGTGTAGGAGCATCCCACAGGACACAGGGTCTCACAGAAATGCCTAGAGAGCAGTGAGAGATTCATGGCAGCAGGAAATTCCTGGAAAGGTATGGAAAATGTCTAGAAAAACACGGGAAAGTCCTAGAAAATGACATGTAACTCGTGGAAAAATTATAGGAAATCCTTAGAAAGGAAAGTTGAATTTGTAAAAAGCTGTGGGAGAACCCCAGGAAAGCAAAATGTGATGTGAGTTCTGAGAAAATTTGCTACAAATTCCCAGAAAGGTCCAGGGAATGTCCTATGAATTAAGGAGGAATTGCTATAAAGCAGTGGAGGAATCCTAGAAAGAAATACACAGTTCTTAGAAAGCTGTGGGAAATTTTTAAAGAAGGGAATTTTGGGAAAGTTTTAAAGAAGGGAAAGCAGAAAGGAATTCCTATAAATAGTACACAATTACTAGAAAGCACAGGGAACTTTCTACTGACATGGAACTTGTAGCTGGCAGACATCCCTGGTTTTAGCCTCTCCTGGATGGAGAGGACTGGTTTGATGGACTGAGAAGAGACTCTGGATGCCTGTGTAGGTGGAGCTGAGCCCTGATGAGCTTTGAGGGAAGGGAGCAGGGAGAACTGGCTGCCTTGGGAGGCCTCTGACCTTGGGACAGATGCTGACAAGTGGATAATGAAACTCAGGGAACATTTCCAGCCTGGGAAAGTACAGCCTGTTAGAGACTTGTCTCAGCAACAGGGCAGGGAAAAGCCAAGGACATCAAAGCAGGGTGGGAGAAAGCAAAGAGGGAGAAGTTACTCATGGTAGGGGGAAGAAACTGTTCTGGCTGATGTGGTGGGACAGGCACAGAGGTTGGGGCAGGATAACAGATCGAGGTGAGCAAGGCTGAGAGTGGATTTGGGATAACATCATAGTTTGGAGTAGCTGGATCACAGGGTTTTTCAAAAGTTTGAATGAAAGTAATGTCAGGAGGAGTGAAGCTGTCCAAGGGTAAGACCTTGGTACAGATTCTCGTTTGGAATATTATTCCAGTGTCTTATTGAACTTGGTGGGATGTTTCTGACTGCTATCAAGCCCAGACTGTGTGATCTGACTTTGACAAGCAGCCTCGGAGAAGAGTTTAGTCCCAGAACCTGAAGGTGGAACTGCAACATCGCACTGGCAGCAGGGCTGTCCGGGGAGCTGCAGATGGGAAAATGCTGCCTGAGCCAGCAGAGCTGCAGGACTTGCACATTTGGAGAGATCAGGTCACTGCTGGACTGCTGCTTGACCCTGGCTGCTGTAGCTGGACCTGCTGTGCTCCGTGGGCACTGTGGGGCTGCTCCCCTTGCAGAGAGCCCTGGCTGGGCTCCTGTGGCTCCCTGTGGTGCAGCTCTGAAATGCTGCTGCCAGCCTTCACTATGGGCAAGAAGTGATGCTTCTACTTTTTTGGTAAGTATTAGTTTGATTACCTTTCATTCAAGGATTTATAGCCTGCCAGTGGCAGGCCTGTGGAACCCGACCATGCTGGATGTGGAATAATGTGGATTTAATAATCAGATATAGGGCAAACTATTGTCCACTTGCTGTAGGTCCCAAACACACTCTTCATCATCACATCCTGCACCAGAAACCCACAAAAATCTGCTCTTAAATAGTTCTTCTGTTGAACATTTCTTCTCCATCCATCAATCAGGGGCTGGGCTGGAATATGGGCAAGGATCTATTTGATGCTGGCACGCAGCTCAGGAGTAAATCTGTAAGAGCAGCTTAGGAGGGAGAGTGCCACCTACCAAGCCATCTGCTGAGAAAATTGTATTATCTGCAGTCTCATCCACTGCTGCTAGAAATTACTGTCACACTCATCGCTGAAGATTTTTGCTGCTAATATATCTATTTGTATTCTTTTTCTCTATCCCCTCAGAATTAATTATTCCTCAGATTAATTTCATTCTAATGAATCATTCGGTATCACTGGCTTTATTTCATCTCTGAGATACTAATTAATATGTCAAGGCCATCTTTAACATGAAAAGTGCTGTCATTTTCTCCGTGACTTTTCTTTTGATTCACATATTCTTTTTTTTCTTTTTTTTCTGAGGGCCTAAAATGTCCATCCAGTGTGGAGTGAAAGAAAAAATTAAAGCTGTACAGTAGTAAAAAATATGCATATGCAAATAAAGCCTAAATTGGAAGGCAATGGCCCAGTCTGTATTTTTGTGCTTACTTACTACTTTTCATCTAGTAGGTCCTTAGCAATTAAAGTGTAAAACTCAGAAGTACACCCAGCATCTACTTGCAAGTGAAACGATCAGAAATTTTAAGGAATTCTGTATTTGTTGGTGTAGATTAAGTTTTAAAGAAAGAGTCTTGTTGGTTTGCTGTGGATTTCCTGGCGCTGTTCTGCTGTGCCGCAGGGATGAGGCAGTCGGAGGATGAATTTTCCTTTCCTCAGAGCTCTCCTCTCAGCTATAATTTATTCTCATCATCCTCTGCAGTTTGGCTCTCTACCCACTCTGGAGGGAAGTGTTGGCAGGGCAGTAATCCCTCTCCTGCCCCGGATCTCTGGCAGATGGAAATCCCAGAAAGAAAAGGGGGGAAATTTTGGGTTTCCCTGCTCAAGTGATTTCCAGGGTGATTTAAGATCCAGCAAATGGCCTTTGGATTGATAGAGCAGGTTGAGCTGCAAGAGGAAGGTCACACCAAATATTCCTTGTGGGAAAATTTTCTTTCTATGGTCCTGTGAGAGAGAGTGGGTGGAACTGGAAAAACCCCATAAAAAGTCACTGCATGAGCTCTGCAGATTAAATAACACAGTTATTGGCAGCATCACACTGAGTTTAAATTACCCACAGCTCCTGGGGCTGGGGACTGTGCAGGTGACAGCTTCTGCTTGGATCCCTGGCAGCAGGTTTGGTACTTCTCTTTCTTTCCTGTTTTCCTCATCTCTCCAAAAAGAGCCATTTTGTTGTAAAATCTGGGGGGGTTCCAGCTGAAACCTGCTCTGGGGAGATGCAGAGAGGGATCACTGGTGAGGGAGGGAAAGGGGAGCAGAGCCTGAACGGGCTCTGAGCAGGAGAGGGGTTGGGAGGGGAACATGGAACAACCAGATGATGATTTTCCAGCCCTCCTAAAGCCTGGGTGTGACACGAGGCTGCCTCTTGAGAGGCTGCTGCCTGATCTCCCGCAGCAGAAATCCCTTCTGCAGGCTCCCTCTGCAGGGGCCCAGGGGTGGAGTTGGGCTCTCCTGGCTCGGAGTGGGGCTGTGCTGATGCATCAGTGCCTGAGGGAGGAGATGCCAGGGGAGCAGCAGTGCCTGGTCTTGCCTTCTGAGCACCCTGCAGCCAGTGCATGAGCTCCAGATCCCAGGAAGCAGTAGCACTGCACAGCAAATCCTTACCATTTATATTTATTTATATATAATAACCCTCCTGCACTACCCTCTGTGTCCATCCTGAATGAGCCCCCTCAGATGAGTCATTTCAATTCAGACTTTCAGGCATGGTGTTTCTCTCTGGGCTTTTTTGATTTTCCATTTCCCTGCCGGTGTTCAAATTTCCTCACATATTTCACCAGTGACCTGATACCCAGGGATGCTCTGTGGCTGCCACTGGAAAAATAGTTCACAAGTCGACCTGCACAAGGGCACTCATGTGCTTTTTGAGATCAGCCCTGCTGATTCCACCAGGGACTGAGGGCCAGCTGCTATAATCTACCGTCAAAAAAAGAGTACCCACACTCAAATACTGAATATTTGTTGTCAGCGTTTGGGGACTGGAAATCATTTCTCTCACTGATCCTTTCTCCCTGCTGATGGATCTTTATCATTCAAGAGTGAGCTTGAGGTCCTTGGAGATGTTAGCAATGTTTTTTTTTCTGCTGCCACTCTTTGCTCTCTGATTTTGTAGTTACTGCTGTGGTTTTCCTCATGGAATGCACAACATGGTAATATCAATTTAAACAATGTGCTTCACAGATCTTCAAAAGAGTTCAGAGCTGTTTGATTTCCAGGAACCCTTGACTTTTCCAAGAAGGTTACATTGAGGCTAAATTTATCTTGGCTTATTAGCATAACCAGTTATTTACAAATCTGACAGCTCTTTTAGACATTATTTCTAATAATATGCCTCAGCTGATTTCATTTTTAGTAAATCCCGTGCTTGCAGACACAAAAAGTCATGCTGAGGGTGATGTGAGTACAATTTGTATCCGTATACTGTAATGTATTTTGTAAATTCAGATGCCTCTCTGCAGATCTGGTGTGTGCACTATTTTGTAGGTTAAACCATGTTCATCTCTGAATGCAAGATCTGGGCTTTGTTCTACTCAGCCTTGGTCTTCCAGTAGCTAACTACTGTTGGATGAAGATCATTTGGATCAACGTGCTATTCAGTATTTATATTTTTAAATCTTCATATGGATCAAGTAGGACCTTCTCCAGCCAGAGTCTCCTGGAAGAAGCAGGTGGAATGGAGACACAAAAGCTTTCCTTTGCTGGGCGTTGCTTTGATTCCAGCAGCTGTTGGTAGTGATTGAAAAGCATTAAATAAAGTTAAGCAGCTGTTTTATGTGGGTACCCAGGGAGAATTGAACAAGCTCTGTGCTTGTTTCTGAATCTCCAGGAAACATCTGCACCATCATCCTGTTGCTGACAATTTCAGGCAGGTCCAGAGGTGGACCAGAGCTGATCCTGCTTGCACTGGCTGGGGGCAGCTTGGCCAGAGAGCAGCAAAAGGAAAAATGACCCAAGACTCGTGTAACTGGCTCCCAGAGCTGTGGCAATCTGCTGCCAAACGCCACCATTAAATTTACCTAAATAATAATAGGGGTTTAGTGGATTTCACTTTTGTCCCTCGCCTGGGTATGAGTGTTAAGTCGTGAAAGTTTTAAAAGCTCATAAATTAGCTGAAGTGACAAATGGGTACAGCAGGGTGCCCTGGAACTGCTGGTGTTTGAAACTGCTGAAGGGGCTTTGCACTCTGGGCTGAGCCAGACCTCACATTCATCCCTGGACTGGTCACACAAACTTAGAGAAGAGACAGGAGAGAGGCTCTGGCTTCTGAAACTGATGCTTGAATTGCCAAAAAGATAAGGGCTGGGAGCGTCTTACAAGCTGCTGTGGATAGGAATCCAAAAGGATTTTTTAAATGTCAGATTCAAATGAAACCCTCACTCGTATGAGCAACATTAGGTTCCTCCAATGCTGAATCCAGCCTCTTGCCCAGGAAAGGCTACTCCCTGGTAAAAATGAACTGAAAAGAAGAGTTCACTGGATGAGTTGATAAGCAGATGCTTGAGAGCAGACCTCTCTCTCCCCTGCAATGTGTACCTCAGCATTTCTCTCCAGTATGCCTCAAAAATTTTGCTTTTTGTGTGATTGCAAGTTGTGATTTCCCCTGGAATAATCCAGGATGGCTGTGGTTGAAAGTCATTTTAGGAGAGCCTCTGGAAATTGTTGCAAATAAAATCAAGTGTGCTCAGTGGCTTCTTATTCAGGCAATGTTCCCCTCAGCCCAGGGTTTCTACAGAAAAATAGGAACATGCTACCTTTGCAGAAAATACTTATTATGCACTAAACCTCACCTGTGTGGAGCTTTAAGAAAAGAAAAGAAAAAGGATCTTGAAAAATAGAAAAAGAAAACTCACAGTGAGTTTCGTTAGAGATCTCGATTACCAAACAGCACAGGATTCATTTTCTTGTCTATATTCACCCTCCTCTGGGGATGAATGATGATTAAAGGACAGGATAATAAGCAGGGGGAGGGCAGGATGAGAACTTGGTGAGAAGCAGTTAAAATTTATAAAAAAAGAAAGAGAAGGGGAAAGGAAAACAAGTGTTTCAGTTAACTAGTCAAGATTAGCTTAGCACTGTATCTGCTTTGAGTGACATTATGAGAAATTATAGATGGCTCAAAAGCAATTTCACAAGTGCTGGACCCCACAGAATTTATGTTGACAGCTTAGTGACAGTATTTGTTCTTCTAGGAGGTTTTTAAACCTCCCTGTGATGTCTTTTATATTTATTTTCTGATTATTGGGGGGGTAAGATTCCTATGCAAAGGTTGCAAATCAGCATGTTCATCTTTCCCTGCCTGTTGCAGCTAAGGTAAGCAAGAAAAGACCCTTTTGTAGGAAGAATGATTTGAGGAACAACCGCTCCGGTTTTGGTGCTCACACCCGAATGGGAAAGGTTTTTGCCGAGAGGTTTTGGAGGAAGCTGCGGGTCTGCTCGGACGGCCTTTCCCTGCCCTCAGGGGTGCCCGCTCGGGTCTCCGGCGGCTCCGCAATGTTTGTCCCTCTCCGTGCCCCCGCCTGAGCCCGCACGATTCCGTCGGGAAGCGGGACCCGTCCGTGGCTTTTCCCCGCTCCCTGCCCGGAGGATGCCGACGCCGGCCGCGGGGTCAGCCGGGCTGGGAGCGGTGCGGGACGCGTGCGGCCACTGCCTCCCGTCCGTGCCCACCCCCGGCGGGGCCGCGGCCGCCCAGGAGAGGGAGCCCGGTGGCCGCGGCTGCGCCGGGAGNCCTGCCCCGCCGTGCCGGCAGCGGCTCCCGAGCGTGCCCCGGGCTATCGCCGCTCCCTCGGGTGGCCGTGCCTCGCCCCGCGGCCCCTCCCGAGCATCGCCCATCGCGGAGGAGCCGGGCCGGTACTCACTGTCCGCATCAGTGCGGCTCGCAGCGCCCCGCGCGTCCCGCAGCTCGGGCAAAGTAATCCCGGCTGCGCTAAACTCCACGAGAGCCGCTCCCGGAGCCCCGCTCTGCCTCTCGCCCCGGCTTTCCGGGACGTTATTCCCCAGGAAGGCAGGAAAAGCTGCCCAGAAGAAGCGGCGCCCGACAGAAGATGTTAGCGGAGGCGAAGGGGGGTGGCTTTTTGCCCGCCGCGTGCCTCCATGCCTGTCATTCCCTTTTCTTAATCCTTTAGGAAGGAGTCGCCAGGCAGACAGAGCGTTCCTGGAGGGGCGATGCTGCCGAGCCCTGCCCCGGGCAGAAGGAAGCCGGGAGATGCGCGGCCCGGGGCGGGCTGCGGGAGAGTGTGAGGAGCTGCCTCCGCCTGCGCCTTTCCGAGAGGGAAAAAGCATGGTAAGAGCTGGACCCGATCCCTGGAGCGCAGCCCCGCTGAGCAGGAGGTGGGATTATTCCGGAATAGTTATGGAGAGCTATAACCTGGCAGCGGAGTGTTAAAGCGACTTGTCCCCGCTGGAAGAGGAACCCTCTGCGGGCATCGCCGGCGTCGTGGCCGAGGGAAGGTCACTCGGGTCCTTCTCCTCCTCTCGCCTCTTTCTTCATTCGGCAAGCGACAGAAGAAAAAACTGGTAATCGGCTCTTGCCAGTGTTGGGAATACCGTGCCTTTGCCTGGGATGATTTGCCCTGATGTGCCGCTTCAACGGGATGTACAAAGTACGACTCGGACTGATCGGGCAACAAAGTTTGCAGAGTGATCAGCAGGGGCCGTGGGATGGAGGGAGCTGGGCACATACCAGCAGGGTCCGTCACGCACGGTCCGACAGCACAGACCTGCTGCTCCCTTGAAAACTAACTCCTGATGGTCCAACTCTTACTTCTCCCCAGCCAATTTACACTTTCAGGGAAAAAAGCCCACATACACGATGCAATGCAGTGTTCCTGTGTTGGTTTTGTATATAAGATTTGCTATGCAATTCCAAAACTAAAACAGGAGGAGAGACGGCCCCGCGTCCCAGAGCAAGCAGGGAATCAGAGGTGAAAGGTAGGAGCCAGCATTTCTTGTTTAAGTCAAACTAAATAACCTGAGCTGCTTCTTACTGAAAACCTTAAAAACACACCTACTGTATGTTTATTTATTTTGTCTTGGAAATGTAAAACAGCTTGAAACAAAGTGAAGATTTGCTTTCTGATACTGCCAAGAAACAGAGAACCGGTGCACTTTGTAACAGGAATGTACCGAGCAGGAAGGATGGTGTGTTTCATCAGTGAGACATTTAGGGAAGTAGGGAAAAGGCACCTTGTCTAATACGCTTCAGTAAATGTGAAGAGCTGGTGCAGTGGACACTGGAAACACTCGATCAATAGTCTATTTAAGTGGGAATAGATGCAAGCATGGAAAAGTGATTGCTTTGCTGTGTGTGGGGTGTGTTTGCGGAGGACAGCAGCAGAACAGTTACAGGTGAGCTGTCTGAGTTAGGCTACTCCATGCCGGGGTGGTGCTGTGTGTTTCTGAAGGGATTGCTAAAAACCTCTTGTTTATAGGGTTGACTGTGTTTGTGCATTTTCAGTGCCTGCTCGTAGAGCTTTCAGGATGTTGTTCAGGATGATTCAAAGAGGGTGAGGTCCTTCCGGGGGCAAAGGGACTGTAGGAAAGGACCTTTGGTCTGTTTGGTGATGAGTAATTAATGGACATCTGATGTCTCTGATCTCTGCAAGGAGAGGAGTTGATGTCGTCATGAAAATCATTATATGATTTTCCCTCAGGAGAAACTATGACTTGGAACGACACCACTATGGACGGGGAAGGGCTGCTGGTGGAAAGGGACTCCTCTTCCTTTCGGATCCTCACGGGCTGCTTCCTCTCGCTCCTGATCCTCTCCACACTGCTGGGGAACACTCTGGTCTGCGCAGCTGTCATTAGGTTTCGCCACCTCAGGTCCAAGGTGACCAACTTCTTTGTCATCTCCTTGGCCGTGTCAGATCTCTTAGTGGCAGTTTTGGTCATGCCTTGGAAAGCTGTGGCCGAGATTGCTGGTTTCTGGCCTTTTGGTTCATTTTGCAACATCTGGGTGGCCTTTGATATTATGTGCTCAACAGCCTCCATCTTAAACCTCTGTGTCATTAGCGTGGACAGATACTGGGCCATCTCCAGCCCGTTTAGGTATGAGAGGAAAATGACCCCCAAGGCAGCCTTCATCATGATCAGCGTGGCCTGGACTTTGTCCGTGTTGATCTCCTTCATCCCAGTGCAGCTGAACTGGCACAAGGCTACAACCACGAGCTTTTTGGACTTCAATGCCAGCTTACAAGGTGTAAGCATGGACAACTGTGATTCTAGCCTCAACAGGATGTATGCCATCTCCTCTTCTCTAATTAGCTTCTACATCCCTGTGGCCATCATGATAGTAACCTACACCAGGATATACCGGATCGCTCAGAAGCAAATCCGGCGCATCTCAGCTCTGGAGAGAGCAGCAGTGCATGCCAAGAACTGCCACAACCCGGGCGGCAACAGGAGCAGCATGGACTGCCAGCAGCCAGAGAGCAACTTCAAAATGTCCTTCAAGAGGGAAACAAAGGTGTTAAAGACTCTCTCGGTGATCATGGGGGTGTTCGTGTGCTGCTGGTTGCCATTTTTTGTGTTGAACTGCATGATTCCCTTCTGCGAGCCGACCCAACCGTCCAAGGGAGCAGAGGCTTTCTGCATTAATTCCACCACCTTTGACGTTTTTGTATGGTTTGGATGGGCAAATTCCTCCCTCAACCCCATCATTTATGCCTTCAACGCCGATTTCCGCAAGGCATTCTCCACCCTGCTGGGCTGCTACAGGCTCTGCCCCATATCTGGCAATGCCATTGAGACTGTCAGCATTAACAACAACGGGGCAGTGGTTTTTTCCAGCCAACACGAGCCCAAAGGGTCCAGCCCCAAAGAGTCTAATCTGGTTTATCTGATTCCACACGCAATTATCTGCCCGGAAGAAGAACCTCTTAAAAAGGAAGAAGAGGGTGAACTCTCAAAGACCTTGGGGAAAATGTCTCCAGCACTGTCGGGTATCTTGGATTATGAAGCTGATGTTTCTTTGGAAAAGATCAATCCCATCACACAGAATGGGCAGCATAAAACCTGAACAGTAAGGTTTACTCAGCAAGACTTAATGGTGTATTTTGTAATAAGCTTTTTGGGAAAAAAAAAAAGATAGACTAGATCTTTTTGGTAAGAACCTAAGCTCTAAGGGAGAAAAATGCACATTTACACCAAGCCCAGAATTAATTTTCCTGGCATTCAGAGAAAATTTAACATTTCAAACAATAAACAGAAAAAGATACTGGAAATTGGTTATAAAAAAGGAAGTTAAACTGTACTGTTCACACAGAGAAAAATCTACAAATTTAGATACAGTGCAGTTACAAAGAAAATGTTGCTTCTTCTCTGTACAGAGAAACCAATTTCTAGCTAAAAGTGAGGCAAAAGATAAATGTTGAGTATTTAAAGATTAATGTTTACTAGAAGTTAAAAGATTGCTGTGTCTTGTGATAGTGGGTGTTAACAGGTCCTAATTAAAGACTGAGGGATTGTAAAGGTAGGTAGATGCCTTCTTAAAATTATTTCTGACAAATAATTGAGCCTTATAACGAGAATGGTTATTTTTAAAGATTTGGGAGGTAATATGTTGATACTGGTTTTATTTATTTATTGTTTTAAATTGATATTTTTCATATGTTATAACAGATCTAGCTTTATTTATGTTATTTAAGATGTCTAAATAATGGGATATTTTTGGAGTGTCATAACTGCATTTTGACCAGTCAACCAGTCAGCACTTTATTACAAGCTCTGATAGTCTGGAGAGCTGGTGAGGGGAATGGAGGAATGTTAAGAAGCTCAGCAAGAAATGAAGGAATCAACAAAACCGATGCTGTGTGGAGTTCGTTTGCTTGTGGGCGTTTTTTATTTTTAAGTGGGATTTCTTTCAAAAGATAGGACCAGAGTTGACTGAGTTGTGAATTCTCTTCCCTTATAGAAATAAAAGAAATTGCTGCTATTTATTTTTAAAAAGTTTCATGTTACAGAGACTTTGCTAGAATGTCAAGTTTGTGGATCTGTAAATACCTTAAATATGACTACAACCTTAAGAAGAATCCAGTTTGGGAAGGAAAGCTTCTTAGATAACAGTTCTTAGTATATAGTGTTTTGTATTTATGTAAGATAAACAGCTTTCTCAGACTTTTCTTATTTCAAGTCTTGGATATCTTTTCTGAACAAACACACTGGGTTATAATGGTAGGAAGGATGCCAAAACCTCGTTCTCACTGGTGTTCCTGCAGGAGCACCCCGACCCTGCTGTCTGTCTGCTCCTCTATCACAGTCAGAATTAAAACCTGAGGTACTTGGTGCTTTACTCCGGGAGCTGGGAGGATGTTACAGTTAGCAATTGCCATGTCAATACTCCAGTCAATAAGGAATAGTGCCTCATTACCATTTTGGATTAAAGCATTTCTAAATACGGATGGAACTGCAGCCTCCATCTCAAAATCCTCCTGTGAACTCCAAAAAAGTTGCCAATGTTTAATTAAAAAATCCTGCTACTTTTCCTCTGTCCTTCCCTGCTGCTTCCCCTCTGTAATGCCAAAAGCAATCAGTGAGCATTAGCGACAGGAATGTTGGGTGTTAATATTCAGCAGCATTCAAAGAAATCCATTTCTTTTCTGAATGGGAGAAAATACCCTTTAGAGCAACCTTTTCCTAACATATATCAAAGAAAAATGTGTTGTCAGGAAAAGAGAACTGAGAGGAAAAAAAAATTTAAAGTCTAACAAACTATATACATCCTGCATCAGGTCTGTGTATTTATGTATTGTGAATGTTTTCATAATTTTATTGCCTGTATGCTGCTTTCATACATATAATAAAATTATTTTGTGAACAGAAGGTCAAATAAAGCAATCTACATTGCATTTATTAAATATATGCTGTTTTTTGGCAGTTGTATTGATCGTGTTAAAGGGAAGGATGGCTCCTTTGTTTTCCCATTTGCCCTTATTTGGGATCACACCCATGAGGCAGATGGGAATTTCTGTTAAAAGCAGAGGAAAACCTCCTTACTAGGGACCACTGAGCCCTTGCTCTAAACTAGGATTTGAAAGTACTAAAAGCAGTTTGTAAACAGCCACTCTCTGCTTTTAATGTGTAAAGCTCAACCTACTGGTGACTTTTATTTAAAAGATTATTTTCTGCCTTGGTGTAACAGCACAGTGAATTTGGTTTTTAGCATGTTTTTATTGTTGTTTTTCTTTTTCCTTTTTTTTTCCTCCCAAGCTGTGGAGTACTTCTCAAAGCCTGATACAGCCCCACTGCTGGTGTCTGTTTTTTGGGAGAAAATGAATCATTTCAGCAGTGAGGTGATGGTGGGTGCAGCTGAGGATCCCTCTGTTCCTGGCAGCCCTCTGCCTTTGCCTCTGTCAGCAGATTCATTTTGAAATGAAGAAACAAATCTACACAGTCACTTCTGCCTCGAGCAACACCAGCATGACCAGTCCAGCATCAGGGACTGGAGCTGGTGCAGGAGCTGTGGGAATGTCCAGGTTCCCCTCCCTGGGTGCTCCTGGGGGTCAGTGAAGCAGCAGCTCTGAGGCAAACAGGGCATTGTGGCTGCCTCCAACCTGTTTTGGCTCCTTTGGGAAAATTTCCCAATGCCTGATTTTGTTGGGGTACCTTTGAGGAATTACTTAATTTCTTAAAAAGTACACAGGCCAAAGAGGAAGTTCTGTGGTTTCTTACTTATTCTCAAGACTCCCAGCAGTCTGATATAAAAGCAAAATACAAAATATGATTTAAGGGGATCATGTAAAGTAAGGTGCTGTTTTTGCACGGGTTCATAGGAGATGATTTGAATTCTGTGATAAATGTTTGCTCTGCTGGACCAGGAGCTGTCACAGAACCTCCCTCCTTGCTGAAGGATCTAAGTTTCAGGGAGCTTTGTGAAGTTTGGTGAAGTGCTGCTGCTGTTACTGCTGGGACTGTCCCCTGGGTGTGAGAGGCTGGGGAGACACTTGGATGACTTTATTTTATTGTTTTATCTCTCATTTGATTTAACTAATTTTTGCTTCTGACTCCTTTTCCTTCCATACATTTTAAAACAACATGAATTGGCCTTGATCCTCATTTACCAACATACCCCATTTACCCTTTGTTTTCCAGCCTTCCCAGCAAGTTCTTTTACCTGTCCTCTCTGCCTTTCCTCCTATTACTACCAGAGCCTTTGTGTCACCTTGTTTGGCTTTATTTGCCCTGATAACCCTTTGCTTGGAAGAAAGTCACAATTAAAATCCTTCCCCCAGCACAGCCAAGAGTCCCCTTCCCACAGCCTGCTCCCAGAAATGCCTCTCTTACCTCTTGCAGAGCCTGGACACCAATCTCAGGGGTGACTGGAAGGGACAGCAGCAGGCACCTGCTATCTGCTGCTCTATTTATGTGCTGAATTAATTGCTCAGAAGCTGCATTCATTACCTGCTCTGAGACTGCTCAAAACCAGTGGTCTGCTGGAACTACTGGTCACACCAATGTCAGGGTGCACCCCGGGGGCTGGAGGAGTGCCAGGCCCTCGCTGGGCTCTGTGGAGCTGAGAGCAGGGAGCTGACTGATGGAGTTTGGCTGGAGTAGCCTGGGAGTAGCCTGGGAGGAGTGCTGGCTGGTCCCTCCTGGCAGGTGGCTGCTGCTCTGGAGGATGAGCAGCAGGAACTCATTTCTGAGAGTGTCTTCCCTGAGACAGCTTTGGCCACTTTGGTGGAGCACCTCCCCAGGAAGGTCTTTCTCATCACATGTTGCCATGAGTGGCTGGGCAGAGGCAGAGCCACAGAGGAGCAGTGAAGTGCCAGGTCACTGGGATGTCACTGCTCCCACTAGGACAGTCCCCACGTCTACCCCAGGGGCATCAGGCACTTTTCTCCCTGTCTTGCTCATTCTTTTCTCCCTGCCCTGCTCACGCTTTTCTCCCTGCCCTGCTCTCACTTTTCTCCCTCCCTGCTCCTGCTTTTCTCCTTGCCATGCTCATGCTTTTCTCCCTGCCTTGCTCCCTTCCAGCAGCATTTTCCTCTGCAGAGTGAGCCTTGCTGTGTCCCTTTCCCATCACAGGACATGAATGAAATGCTACCCACAGATAAGACAAGGAACCTTTTTTTTTTCCATTGCTTCCTCGTGACTGAAGGTATTTTTCTGTTTGTGGATGGAAGAAGTTAATAATTCACCTGATGGCCTTGATGAAGGAGCTGTTTGCAAGGAATGAGCTGCAATCACCAGATTAAATCTGAATACATTTCTCTCCTTCCCTCGTCAAGCATTTTACGCCGATTTGAGTTTCTAACTTAACAAAGCATACACAAGATAGAGGATGAAAGAGGAAATGCCTTTGCTGAGGTACAGGCTTAATGACACACTTAGTGGGAGCCAATCCTGGAATTTTTTCAAATCAATAGCTTTCAGAAGCAACCAAATCTGATTGAAATCTCAAAAACC
Source organism: Vireo altiloquus (assembly GCA_013396875.1). NCBI lineage: Eukaryota > Metazoa > Chordata > Aves > Passeriformes > Vireonidae > Vireo > Vireo altiloquus. The sequence continues at coordinate 17,271 of VZRF01004307.1, forward strand.
TGCTATGATTAGTATCTTGAAAGGCAGATTATTCCAGTAATTATTTTGGTTTCTAGTGTAATGATAGAAGAGTGTGTTCCTAGCAATGAACATGTGGCCTATGTGGCCACACAACGAATGTGACTTAGATGAGGAACTCTGTGATATTTATTTCATAGCTTTTAAAAGGTAGAAGTACAAATCCAAGGTGTTCTCACACTGGTCTGTTGCAGTAGAGGTGGTCTGTGAACCAAGTGTTGGGCTCCAATCTTGGATCAGGTGATGATCCCATCTTTGAGAGAGAGTCTGATGCTGCTGCTGCACTCCAGATCTCAGAGCTGGGGTTGCACTTTCCCGAGGGATCTGCCGAGCCCTGTGCTGGCCCTGCCCAGCCGCCACTGCCAGCATCTTGCTACAGATGTAATTTTGGGACTGAAGGTGCAAATCGAGTATACAATGGTTATGTAACAGTTGCTTTCATGTTGGTTGTCATTACAGTCACAGTCAGAATGAAACAGCAGGTTTCTGCCATGCTTTTTAAATTTGATTTCTAGGAAAAAGCTCTGGGCAGTGATGCAGGAGAAAGCTGCTGGCCCTGCTGTGCTGGTGGCCATTGCTTTTCTATTCCGACTGTGCTTCCCTTTTGGTCGTGCCAGGCTGTTCCTCCCTTTTTCAAGAGGGATGTTCCTGTTGTTTTTTTGGTGAAGGAGTTTCCCCGGTGCCTGGGTGAAGGATGACAGGAGGTGCAAATCCTGGTACCTGCCACCCAGAGCTGCAGCCACGCACTTGGACTCACCAAAATCCCATGGTTTGTGCCAGTGGCCTGGCTTTAGTTCCTGTCCCTCTGGGTGGGATTGGCTTCACCCGGGATGGAAATGTGGGGATCAAAGGGATACCCTGGGTCTGGTTCATTGTCACCCTGTGGAGCTGCTGAAATGGATGATTTGGGGTCAGAGAGGCATAAAAGAGAAAGGGACTGCAGGGTTGGCTGCAGGGCAGCGGGGATGGAGTGGTGGCACTGGGCAAACCCCGTGCCCAGCAACAATCCTGGGCATCCAGAGAGGGGTGAGGGAAGAGCCCAGGTCCAGGCCAGAGGCAAGGACCAAACCAGCTCCCAGTGTCTGCATCACCACAGGAAGAGCTCAGCAGAGAATGTGGCTTTCACTCAGGGCTGTGTGGGGCACAGCCTCCAAGCCAGCAGCACTTTTTCTCTTTGAATAGTTCCTACCCAACAGGAATAAACTGTTTGTGGGTTATTTAAAATAATGACAAAAAAACCCCTCAAATCAAACCAACCAGTCAGACTAAGTGTTGTTTGTATCTATAATTTTTTACATTTTCAAAATTATTTTCTTTTTCTTTTTATACAGTTTGCAACGTGACATTTTACAAACTCAGATCTCTGGTCTGAATGTACCGACAAGGAAGTTGAACATTAAAAATAAGATGAAACAAGTTAATATGACTTGCATGAAACTATTGGATTGGTAAAAACCTTTTCCTGCTCCCATCCCTTGATTTTCAGATAATAAAATTCTATTAATTTCACATTTTCCTAAGACAAGAGAATTTTTTTTTGAGGTCTTGAAAGAAGAGAATGAGGGAAATATTTGCTTCTCCGGTTGTCCTTCCACTAATGTGAGCAGAGGAATCAAACATTTCACTGACTTTTGCCACTATTACAAAGTTTCTCTTCATTTCAGAGGGAATTGTGGATTCAGACACCCAGGCATCTCCCTCTGTTTTCATTTTATTTCTCTATTAATGAAGGAGTTCTCAATGGTGCCAAGTTCTTAATGATTTGGATGGCACTCAGTATCAGTACCAATAATCTATTTTCATGTGTTCATACAGAACATCCATCATCCTCTATTAAGGGATTCATGGAGCGTGTGGAATGGACAAATGGTGAAGTTAAATGAGAATTTCTTTGTTACAGAAGCAGGAGATGAACCAGGCCTGCATTTAAACTTGTCAGGAGTGACAGATCTTCCATGCCAGCACTTTGTGCCATAGAGATGAAAAACGTTAAAAAAAATTGTGAGAACACACTTTGAAATTGAATCGCAGAAGTGTTTTAAATAATAATAAAAAAAGATTTAATTATACTGTTATGTACTTCTTCACCTTCTTATTTACTAAGCTTTTGTGGCTATTTCTGTAATGATTTCAGAGTTGTAAATGGGACCATCCAGTTTCCTTCTCTTTGCTCTTCAGTGCTTGTATCAGACTTTGATATGGATTTGTGCTCTCAGCTGAACAGAATCTGCTCCTGACACCTCCTGGAACCCTGGATCCCACCAGGTCTGTTGGGATGTGGGACAGCAGTGAAAGGAACCCCCTGGAAACATCTGTTTTTGAACAGTGGGAAATTATTTTTGAGCAAAAAACCGGCATTTTCTGTTGGTATCTTTTTTCTAAGTCCAAAACCTAATCCATTTTCATATTTTTCTGGATTTACGGTTTGAGTTAATTTTCTCAAAAGCAAGATTTATGGCTTAAAGAACAGCAGTATTTTTAAAGTGAGAAAGATTATAATAGTTAAAATTTCAGAAAAGAATTAACTATCATTAAAATCCTTATAAAGTAGAACATTTTCAGTGCACTTTGTTCACATATGACATCCTTCAAAAAAGAGAACAATTTCTGATGAGAACAGTTTAATGCAGAAACCTCCAGTCATGTTTCTTACTTGCTTGAGAGGATAAAATATAGTGATAGGAAGCTCTGGGATAAAGTGTGGCTCGAGTAAAAGCTTTTCTAGCAAACAGTGTAGGCAGTCCCATTTAGACGTTTAGTAATTTCATTTGTGCTGTTTAGTTCCCCTCGTTGAAAAATACTGATGATATTTTAAAAAATTGATTAAATGAATATGTGAAGGTAACTTTCATTATAATAAGTGTAATTAATTGGCCTTTTCCTGGGAGTCTCAGTGGACTTTTACCTCTCTAAGTGGCATTTTTGTACCCTGGCTACAGCACAGGAATTCCTGCCCTTTGTGACTGTCTTGCTGCTTTTCAGCAGGAGCAAATTCCTTCTTCCCCCTCCCCTGTCTTTAATGCATGTTCACTCCCTTCAGCCTCTTTATCCTTTGCTTATTAGGATAAAGTAAATCATAGGAATGTGATTTGAATGGGATTTTAGCAGCATGTCTGTAGCCCAGCCAGCCACAGTCTGAGCTGCACTCTGACCCTTTGGACATCCCTGGCACTCACACCCCTGCGTGGATGCAGCATCCCCAGGATCCAGTTTGTTAGGACCTCCCCACTCACATCCTGAGGTAAAAACTGCACATTTTGGGATGGGACAGGGAGAGTCCCCTCAGTGAATCGACTGAGCATTCTCAATAAAAGGCCAAAAAGCCGATGAGCTTGGTTAGTGACTGAACTTATCCCCCGGAATGCTGCTTTCTAGTGCTTCCGAGCCTCTGCCCTTCCCAGCTCAAAAACCACTTGCAGAAATTGATTTTATTTTGCAGCATTTACCCAGCTCTGATGTGCAAACACCCTCAATTTTGACACGTGCTTGAAGTAAAGAGCCAGCTGCACACGATAAAAGCAAAGAGGACATAAAAGCTGTCAATCCTGACACCCAAGAAAAGGAGCCATCAGCGAAGGGCTGGATTCCCACTCCACCGACAGGGATGTGAGCCAGGGAAAACACACTGAGACTGAGCTGAGTGTGAGTGAGGAGCCCCAGCAGGATCTTACCCGTGGCACTGCCCATCCATTCCCACTCCAGGAACAACACCACGAAGGAAACACTTCGCACACCACAGGCTGCAATCAATGGAACGTTCAATATTTCCTGCACTTCTCAAAATGACTGGTGATTCCTCTCCACGTCCATTTGCTGCCTGTGCTCAAAGTTAAGTGTAGGAAAGAGTCACCAGTAAAAGCCTCTGGGGTTTACAGTTCAGCTGGAGAGGAAGCATGGGGTGTCTAAGGAGAAAATACACTTTTTCTTAAAATGAAAGAGATTCACTGATGTTTTTGTTTATTATTTAATTTTTTATTCTATTCCATTTTATAACGTGATTTTATTTTACTGCTTTCCCTTGCTTGCAACTGACACAAAATCATTCCTGAATGCTAATTTCCACTGTGCCTTATGTAATATTTTTAAACTACAAACACCTGTAGATAAGAAAGGCCAGCTCACTTGTTAGGGTGAGCAAAAACAATGCCCCAGAAACAATGCCCAGAGAAACCCGGACTCACTGAGCTGAAAAGAAAGGTAATATTAGGAAGGAGGACCTTCCTCTCTGAGAAGCTGTTTCTGCCCTCAGAAGTGAGGATTTCCCTTGCTTGGACTGAATATCTTGTTTTATTACAAAGGACTCCCTTAATTTGCATTGTCTTGTAACATTGCTTCTTTTTTTAGCAGTGAGTCCAAGTTCAGTTGTATCCACAACTCAAGGGCAGACTAAACAGACTAAACAGACTGTAATTGTTTTAGCAGTTGAATTAATCAAAATGCTCCTTGTCTTTTAGTTCCTTAAGGAAAACAAGAGGATGCTGTGCAATGCTGCAGGGTAGTTTCTCAGTGTTTAAGTTCCCTCTTAGGCACTTGTGGGTCACGGCCTGATGTGGGGGCACAGCTCAGGTTGTTGCTGGTACAGACAGTCCATGGAAAAGCTATATAGGAAAATACACAAATTAATAGGCCTTATAGTCACCGCAGACACATCAGGGGACATTCACAGCGCCTAGACTTCAATACTGTGATTTCTATGATTGTTATTCGAGCCAGCACCCTGCGAGGAACTCGGCACGTCAGGGAGGACGCGGTTCCTGCTCGTTCCCGCAGGCTCAGGGTGTGATGCCATTTCATACTTTAATTCCAGCTTGTTCCAATCTATCACATCTGTCTCAGTGGGAAGCTGAGATGGGAGGAACATCCACGAGGAGGTTTAAGTGTTGCTTTCAGAGAGTCATTATCGTTTGTCAATCTTGGAGGAGCTGCTGTTATCACACAGGGCCTGGATTTGTGGGGTTGGGAGATGCTGTGTTCGGTTTGGTCTGAGGGTCGTCGTAATAATCCCCAAATTACCTTCATTACAGCTGTCGTGTCGTGCCCCTTGCTTTTTACAAGGGGGAACAGTTTTAAACTAAAAGAGAGGAGTTTTAGATTAAGTGTCAGGAAGAAATTCTTCTCTGTGAGGGTGGGCAGGCCCTGGCACAGGATGCCCAGAGAAGCTGTGGCTGCCCCTGGATCCCTGGGAGTGTCCAAGGCCAGGTTGGATGGGGCTTGGAGCAGCCTGGGATAGTGGAAGGTGTCCCTGCCCAGGCAGGGGTGTGGAATGAGATGAACTTTCAGATCCCTTCGAACCCCAACCAGTCTGTGATATGTTGGCACCCCAAACAGCTTCTGCTTCCTCTGTTCCTTTCTGAAATCAGCCTCTCCCATTGAAAAAAAATGAAAAAAAAGAGAATTGCCTCCAGCAATCCTTCAACAGACAGATTCTTGGACAGGGTCAGCTAGTCCTGAATGCTCGCTTTTGAGTCGATGGAGACCTCCCCACCCACACAGCTGCTGTGTGAGGACTGTGGTGTGGATGCTACCAGAGCAAGCTCCCCGTGCTCCCACCCGTCCGGGAGCTCCAGGGACAGCTCTCATCTGCAGCAAGAAACCATCGCTCTGAGCTGCTGAGGGATTAACGAGGCTGCCCGGGTGCATCTCGGGTGGGCAGAGATATTTAAAGAAACGTGGCGATTTCAGGAGACAAATGTTGCTGATCCACTCCCACGGACTCTCCAGCTGCCCTTGGGGTGCTCAGCAAGTGCTGCCTCCCTCAGCACAGAGCCCTGATGGAGAGGGCACCCACATCCCCTGCCCCTAAAGGCTCCCAAATTCCCTCCCTGTTATCTCCCTGTCTGCAGCTCAGGAGCTACATGCTGGGATTTCAGTAGAAGCCTTGATTTGATTCATTCTGCAGCCAAAATTAGGCCAGCAATGCTGCCAAGAGGCACACTTTTTTTTTGGTTTGATACGTGGAGAATGCATTTTTAATGCTCTAAGTGCTGTTCTCTGCCATTGGACTCCCATGTGATGCAGAGCTGCAGTCAGAGCCCTGCAGTGAAACAACATTTTCTTCCAAGCAGGACAGAGAAAAATACAGCAAATAATATTTTTTCATTAAAACTGAAAAAAGATTACTTTTAACTGGCCAGCTTCTGACCTTTCGCAGATCTCAGCTGCCAAATAGTAATTCTGTCTTGTAAGGCTAAAACTGGAGAAAGAGCAATTTTCTAATCAAAACCAATGTTTACCACTGCAGGAAAATTTGTGTGTCTAGACACGGGCAGTTAATATTGAGAAACATTATTTTATTTTCTTTCATTGTAATCGTGCTGTGAACTACTCCCTAATTGGAGAAAAGACTGGTGATTAAATGTGCAGGCTTCAGAAATCTGAATTCTGAACTGGGCAGAAGAGTTTCAAAACCGAAAAGCACCCTCCCAAAAAATCCCAAACTTCCTCCCCACCAATTCAGAACTCGCTGTGAGGTGGAAACAAACATGTTTGATTCTGGGACCTCTGTTATTCCTTTCAGCAATACCTGTGAAGGTGAGAGATTTTTTGATTAATTTTCTGGTCACACTTAGAAAGGTGAATCATGAGCCAAAGAATTAATGAGTCACATACAATTAGGCTGTTTACTGGAGAGCAATGAGTTAAGCAAAATGTAAGTGGTGAAATTGTTCACTTTATTGTGCTTTTCATACTCCTCAGCCACGAGCAGGAGGAAGGAGCTGGATCTGGCCGTGCCTCTGCCATGACACAGCACACTGACATTCAAATGTGCAATTCCCAAACTCGTGGCGAGGACTGGGAGCAGCTCTGCCATGTGGGATCAGTGTGGAGAGCATCTGGTTAACTTGGCTGTGTCATTTGGAGCTGGATTAGAAATGAGCTCAGGCAGTCCCTGCTCTGCCCGGGAGCACTTTCTAATCAGCGGCTTTAGGGAAAGAGACGGTGCCAGATGAGCAGCTACTTAATTTCTGGTGCATCTTAGAGCATGCAGAAGGCAGGGTGCATGATTATGAGGGTCTGGGCAACTGGTCTCTGTCTGGATTAATGCAAAAGATGTTTCAGGAGAGAAATGCAGAGGGAATGAAGCCTCTTGAGCTCTGAGGAGTCTCAGATTTTCACAGTCTGAGTTTATTGTGTTTTCCATGTGAGGGCATGGTTACATATCTGTGTTTGTTTGAGACAGGAGCCTCTCTCTTAGGGAAATTGTACATTTGAAATTCTCCCATCAAGCAAAATGCAATTGGCTTCTTCCCCTGTTTCCTGCTTAGCAGAAGAAACGTTCCCTCCTGTGGGGACGCATCAGCGGGGAAGAGGCTGCACACATGGGGAAGAAATGCTGGAGTCACTCGGGGACAAATGTTGATCTATTACAGCTGAATAAATCCACAGTAATATAATTTACTCCCTGGGATTTGCATTAGATTTATCCTGGCATATATGAGATCGCAGAGTCCCCCTGCTGATTAGCAAAATGTGATTGGGGAGAGGCCCAGACCACCTTAAGGCTGTCTGATCTTTCCCTCAGAAGACCCTTTTTTCAGTCACTTATCTCTTTGCTGAGCCTCAGCCTTTGGAGAGAGATTTTTCTGTGCTGGATCTGTGCCTCAGGCAAACCTACAAACTTTTATAGTGTCAGTCACAGCAGTGAAGTCAATGCAGCGTAAGAGAACAGGAGGAAAGGAAAGTTGTGTTTCCCACATGAAAATTCGGGGCTGCTGTGAGGGGAAGCTCGAGGGCTGCCATGTTTTGGAGCAAAAGCAGACAGGAGTCTGGATCTAGAGGTGCCTTCTGTTGGATTTCGCTGTTCCATCAGGGAAAAAAACACCTAAACTGCAGGAATTTAGGTGTCCCTGAAACTACCTCACCTCGTGTGTGCTTGGGAGTGTGTGGGCACCTCACAAAAATCCTCACCACACCACCAAATGTGCTCCTTCTCCTTCCACCTGTATTCCAGCTCACCTCCACTGAGCTTTTGAGCTTCACCTAAGACAAGGTCTCCAATTTTAAGGATTTATTATTAAACAAAAACTAAGAGGGAGAGGTTTTATTTGTGATTTTTTTGATCTTTGATAAAAGGATACCCCAGCATGTGAGAAAGGGAAGATATTGCTGATCACCTGCTTCCGTGTGTGTTTTTAATGAACAATTGTGTGCCCAAGGTGATTCCAGCACTGCCATCCAGGAAAGGAGCCCAGCAGAAATCTTTCTTATTGAAGCTGGCACAGCTTGAGAGGACTCAAGCAACAGAAATAAAAAGGAAAACGAGCAGCTGGAGGTTCAACTCACACCGAGGCAAAAGATGGGAAAGAGACACGAGGGATTTGGTGAATTTGCAGGAAAAAAGGAGTCGTGTCCCACTCATAACGTGCTGCTGACAGCACAGAGCGATGCTGGGGAGTTGCTGCTCCCACTTGTGATGCCCAGACCTGACTCCAGAAGGTTTCCTTGGGCAGAATCGTGGGGGAAAACAATCCCCACAAGGCTGTCAGCCTGCACTGCTGGAATTCACACCAATTTTGCCTCATACTAACAACATTCCCAACTCGTGTTCCCAGCCCACCATGAGAAGAGTTTCTGCTGTCTGGCTTTAGGCCTCACGCAGGCAGGAAGTGAAGCAGGAATGTGAAGCAGGAATTGCTGGCAGCAGCTTTGCAGGATTGCATCATCGTGCAGAATGTTTTACATGGAAAATACTCTGTGGTATTAAGACACAAAATCTGCCCTGTGTGTTATGAGTCTCTCTGAACAGGAGTTTTGATGATGAATACTGTACAAAGTGGTCTGAAACAGAATCAAACTGCATTCTGGCTCTGTGTTCCAAATAGACGATGTCTTTTTGAGGTAAAATGAGTGTGGAAAGGGGTAAAGAATTGTTTAAATTATTTTTTATGCCTATAGGCATCATAGTTACTTTTTTCCCCTTAACTGACTGAAAAAACCCACTTACATGACCCTGTTTCCTTAATGGTCCCATCAGCTTTTGAAACTCAAGCTTAAAGAAAGCAATTAAATTCCTGATATTTATCTGAACCTAAAAAAGCAGAATCCCTTACAATCCTTGTGTCATAGGAATTGAGAGGCAGTAAAAACATGGCAGCTCCATAATTTGGTTTGGCTGATGTGCTCAGGCAATGAGTGTGACATCTTGCAGGATCAAAGAAAGATTTTTATTACCAAAACTGAATGACAAATCCAGAGCTCCTTTACACGATTCATTTCCATTTCCAAGTATCCAGAGCTTTTGATGGGAGCTGATGGAAGAGAAAAAGACAGGACATGCTTAGATCAAGGATCTGAGTTTGTCTGAAAGAATCTAAAAACGGGTTAATTTTCATTTCCTGGAGAATCTCGGAAGGAACAGGCATGTCAGTTCACAGAATCACAAATCATAGAATGAGCTGGGTTGGAAGGGACCCACAAGGATCAAGACCAGCTCTTAGCCCTGCACAGAACAACCCAATAAATTCCACCATATGCCAAGAACATAGAGTTCTTTTGTCTCTAGATTCTGAAAGTATTTCTTCTGTTTTACTAGTGTGTTTTACTTTCTTCCTGACCAATTTCCCCCATGTCTGAAGATTTCTACAGAGAAGAGAGAAAGCCTGGAAGATCTACTCTACTGCCACATGTGCAGGATGACCTTGCCTAACAGCCTGACCACCCTAGGTGTGATTTTCTTCTTTAGGCTAATGCTGGCTTGCTTATTTCACCCTAAAGCTCATGAAAAGCTTGGACAAGGAGAAAAATAACCCCATCCAGGCTGATGGAAAAGCTGCAGTCTCAAAGGAAGAGAAGTAGTGAGAGGACTCTGTGAGAGTGATGACTTAAATGGCTCCCTAGAAACAGAGACTAGACAGGAATAAAGGAATAAAGGAGGGATTGATTTGAAAGGCCTTCAGANGAACTGCAGAGTTACACTGGGCACTGCAGGGTTGGAAACAATATAAAAGTTAAAACCTAAGGCATCAAGAGCACTTCCCATCAGCTGGGGTGAATTTCTGAGTCCCACCCTGACCTGTGGGCAAGGCTGTGACAGCTGTGGAATATCCTTCTCCTGGGTGATTTGGGTGAAACACAAAACTCTGGCCCTCTCCCTGGTCCCTCCAGCAGCAGGCACAGCCCTGGGGTTGTTTGTCCCTTGCTGTCCTGCCTGTGCTGGGAGCTTTACATACCTTGGGCAGAGCTGACAGGCTCCAGATGGTTGGGGTGGTACCTTCCAGAAGAGTCAAATCAGAATTAAAAAAAAGCCACGAGTGGTTTTGAAAGCAATAAGGTAATGCTGCCATAGCACGAGGGACCTGGGGTCAGAAAAGCAATCACTTTTGGATAAGTCATTCAACCATTTAACCTTCTTAGTATTTGAGAAATCCCCTGTAATGGACTCATGGTTATTTAGTACCTCCCTCATCTGTGAGGCAGACACAAATATTGTAATTGTTTTGTTCCTCTTCATTCTGCTGTCAGTTAACCACTGTTTTCTCTGCTAGATAATAATAAAGCTGATGTGAGTTTTGCTGTGCTCTGATACATTGTTCTCTAAATGAGAGGAGATAACTTCAGTTGAATGTCAGGCTCCAGTGAAGGAAGAAATGAACATGAAAAGCAAATAGCCCCTTGAAAGAATAGTTCCAAAATCAGAATTTATGAGTGCACAATGCCTGTCCATTTTTCACCAGTGTTTTGTACAGTCACAGTGAATTAAATTGTCACAGCTCCATTGGCTTTAATAGCACTGCACTTAAAACTGATACCTTGTGTTGAAATGCTGTGGAATGAATGATACTTAAATATGGCTGTGAATATCAAGAAATTGCAAAAGAGAACATTTCTGCTGAGGACCTTGAGCTTGCCGTCACATCTCCTGGCACTCTTCACCTCTTTTCCTAAAAAAGGGAAGATCAGCTCAGAGCTTGCTCCATTGCCCAGCTCCCCGTGCAGACAGCATTGCCTTCCCTTCCATATTGTATTTTTAAATTAATTTACCGTCTTTTAACAGCATTGCTCCAGCTTGTGGGTGGGAATGAGGAGAAGGTCCCAGCTTGGGCCTTGGAGACTGGTTTTGCTACATCTGAGCTGCAGTGGCTCCATTTCTTTTTTCTCTCCTTTCCTGCTCCCGCTGTGGCCCAGGGAATGCTCAGGAAGGGTTGCTCTCAGTTCATACAAAAAAGGCTGCATGGGCAGTGCTATATTCAGAATTTCAACCTGTATTTTCATTTTTCTTTTTCCAATTTTATATGCCCTAGCACCCCGAACTTGCCTTGCAGAAGGTGTGTCTGCACCTCAAATTTAGCTTGAACTATCTTTCACCTTACTCTGTTTTATCCATTATTCCGAGAACAATAGTTAACTCTTCAGGGGCTTTAAAAAAAAATGAAGAAAACCAAATTCTCTGATTGGAATCAACTGCTTGTTGTCTGTTTATCTCCTCAAGAAATGGCTGCTTTTAGATTTGAAATATAAATCTTAACACATGTAGATTAAGGTAAACATCTAAAGAAAAAGGAGAGCAGCTTGTGGCTGGGCAATAAAGCAAATTTCAAGTTGAGCATCCTATTTTCTGTAATGTACTTTTGTCCTTCACTCACACTGTGATCTGTCCTGGGGGCTGGGAGCTCAAATAACCACAGAAGGGAGGACTTCACCACAGACAGTCCAGGATCTCTGTTCTGAGATGGATTTAAGGAGCTCAGGTAGGACCACAGGCTTGATTTGTCTCCAAAATACTCTTCTGAATCCTTTTCCTCAGCTGGTGCAGCAGCTACACCTGATTGATGGCTGTCTTCAGACAGGACCACGAGCTTGAAAAGCTAACTAGGATGTCTGCTGGAAAATACACTCAACAAAACCAGCAATTTGTCTTGGGAACAATTCTGTGTTTGCAGTGAAGTCCACTTTGTCCTGGAAGTCAAACACAGGAAAGGAAGCTGGAGAGGGGCTCATTATTAGGAACTGTAGTGATAGTGCATGAAGTGATGTGTTCAAACTGAAAAAGGGGAAATTTAGATGTAAAAAAAAAAATTCTTCCCTGTGAGGGTAGGGAGGCCCTGGCACAGGGTGCCCAGAGAAGCTGTGGCTGCCTCATCCCTGGAAATGTCCAAGGCCAGGTGAGCTGGGAACCTGGGATAGTGGAAGGTGTCCCTGCCCATGGCAGGGGGTGGAATGGGATGGGCTTTAAAGTCCTTTACAACCCAAATTAGGCTGGGATTCTAATAACAGAGGAGAGTTTCCTTTTGTGTATGTAGACACATGATGGGGCTCAGACTGTGCTGAACATGCAGGAAATAGCAACACACTGTGAAGGAATTCAGCAGAAAGAGACACGTGGATCAAGACAAAAAAAGTTACTAAATTTTCCAAAAAGAGTCATGGGCAATGAATCTTTAGTCTTGTGGGGAGAAATTAGAAAGTGGCCTGAACCTAAAGAAGTTCAAGGCAGTGATGTGTGAGTCACAGGCTCAACCACAAGCCCGAGAGGTAGAAAGTGAGCTCAGAGTTTCAGCCATCCTCTCCAGGCAGGAATGAGTCAGGCGAGAAGACATTTGATGATGCTCATTCCAGAGAGGAACTGGAAAATTTGCAGCGGGGAGAAGAGCAGCAGCCGTGTGAGCTGGGGGAGCTCAGCCTGGGGCTGCTCACCGAGGGGAGCTGCAGACAGAGGGCTGAGGGCAGAGTTCTGGCTGCTCCAGCCTCTGCTGTGCTCTCATTAGGAGGGCTGGGATAAAATCCTCTTCCAGACGTAACTCGTGTTGCTCTGGCCCAACAATGATGTTTTGCCTATTGTGTAAATAAAAAAAAGAAAGAGCATTCTTGTGTCTTGTTACTTGGTCCATGCTCTGCTCTGGATCTTTTGGTGCTGATTTAGAGCTGATTTACTTTGTGGCTCTCTCGGATTTGGCACTGGAGATGCATAGTGGGAGAGCCGAGAGGGGCACGGGAGCAGCTGGCTCTGGGGATGCTCTTGGAGCAGCACCTCAGCAGTGGGGAAATGCTGCTGCTCTGACCCTGGGACCCACCTGGTGCTGCACAGAGGAGGCTGAGGGTGGGCTGGTGTGCAGGAGCTGTTTTGCTGATGCCAGAATGATTTTTTTGTTTTTTCTTTTATACCACTCTTACACACTCTTTTATATAGTTTTATGTATTCTTAGTGCTTTTAGCCCCCATACTTGTAACTTTCCAAGTCTGATAACTCAGCTAAGACCCACTGCAACATTAAACCAGGAGACCAAACATCCTGGGAGCCCCAGACACCAAGGGCCTCTCCAGAACACATTTTTGTAACCTCAGACAGGCCCAGCCAGGGGGAAGGTTCCTCAGAACGAGGGGTTCACTCCAGCCTCTCATTGGGGAATTTTTAAATAATAAATATATTAATTTTGCAAGGCCTATAATTGTGTGCATTTCGGTGTGAAAACTGGTGCATGCATTTTTGGGGCATTCCACCTGGACAAAGGGCTGTACCCAAGGATCCTGAAATAAATACCAAGGTAAAAACCCCTTTTCCCCATAAACCATGTTTTACTTTTAATTTTAAGACCAGGGAAAGGCAACAATGCCCATCCTTTAGGAAAGACTGGAATAGGAGAGGCTACTTTGGGAAAATAAAGGTTTGGAGATGAGCGCAGTGAGCTCTTGCTGCCCTCCACTCCCCGCCGGATCAACACCTCTCTAGGACAGGGTGAAAAGGAGAGCTGCAGGCTAAAAGGAGTCAGATGTGGCTCCCCAAGGTGGTTTAGAAGTGCCCCCTGCAGTTTGAAGGGGACAAAGTCACAGAGCCTTGGTGCACCAGGGTGCAGAGGGAATGAGCCTCTCCCTGGCAGTGTCAAACCGTGAGGATGGGTAGGGAGGTTTCTGCAAGGGCTTTAAATGAAACAAACGCCTCTGGCTCAGCCCCCGTTTGATTCCAGGGCTCTGTGCTTGCTGGTCACAGCATGGGGAGATCCAGCCTCACCTCTGAAGGCAGAAATTTGCCCTTTCCCTTCTCCAGAGGTGTTAGGTCCACGCAGAACTGGAGCTGTGTCCATGTGTAACCCCTGAGATGACTTGTTAACACATAGAGCAAATCCTTCAACCCAAACCACTTTCAGAATTTTCCCCTGTGTCAAAGGCCTTTTAAAGTAAAGGTTTTCTTTCCTTTTCTTTCTTTTTTTTCCCCCCTTGCTCTCTTTTTAAGTGCCTCAAACATGCTACATTGCATAACTCCTGCTAGTTTTTTTTCAAATATTAAAAGCCATCAGGCAAAGGGATGCTGGTGAGTTGGGACTGGAGAGAGAATTAGGTTTCTGAATTAGGTGATCCCAGGGCTGAGAGGTTAATGTCCCACCCCAGGCTACCACCAGCAAGAGATGCTCTCTCTTGGGCTCTGAACCTGAACCCCCTGGAGCTGCAGGAGCTGAGGCATTTTCTGCTCCTTCCATATCTGCTCCTTCCTCCCCTTTGATAAGGACACACCACACACAGCTGGATGGGCTAAGGGTGGTCTCAGCAATCGGTGGTTTTCCTCTGACACAAGCAAAACAACCACAAAAAGCATCATTTGCTATGTATGCTACCCTTACCTCTTTGGAATTTTTTATGAGATTCCAGGCTCTGAGTTTGGATGAGGATCCCCTCCCACAGAAAATTTAAAGATAAATGATTTGATTATAGAAGCATGAATTCTTATTTAGTGTGAATATTCTCCTGAAATAGAAGAGAGAATTACAAAACCTTTTGTCTTACAAAATGAAGCTCTTTTCTCAAAAGAAGAAAGGCTCAGGACTGTTTTTTTAAAGTATGTCACGGAGAGCATGTGGAATGCATGCAAGAAAATGTAAATTACCTGAAATATGAGCATTTTTGAATGCCCTGAAAATAGAGAGCGGGGCTGTTTTTGTGAGATTTTCAGTTGGAAGGTGATATTTTCCAAGCAATGCTTTCACAGGACATTTTCTAACCCGTTTGTGTGTCAGCGTGGCTTTTTGCCCAGAGCACAAAATTCAAAGCTATGTCAAGCAAAACTAAAACCTCCAGAAGTTTAATATATATTTAAAAATAAAGTGAAAGAGCCAAAGCTGAATAGTGAAAGAAAGAAAACCTTGCAATTTCAAAGTAGCACAAGATTAAGTTAGATTTTATCATGTTAGATAACACCTGGATTATTCATACAACAAATATAAAATGTGGGCTCTTTTAGAGGTAACCCGGAGGCTTTTTAGTGACAGTTTATTTCAGTCCTTTTCTGAAGAACAGCATCTCCCCAGCTCAGCTCCTTCGCTCATGTTGCCCAAATCTATCAGGGTTTATCAGCCAGACCTTTGCTTTTGTGCCCCAGAGCTCTGCTCTTCCTCCACTGTGCACACACAGCTTCTCCCCCCATCCCTTCCCTGCCAGGGAGATTTAAACCATCTGGATTTCCCTTTCCCACGAGGGAGCTCTCCTGCTGTGCTCAGCGTGCTAACAGGGCCACTCAGTCAGGACATTTTCCCTGGAAACTCCTGTTTTCGGATGGAGGCATCACAGGGAATCATCCTCCTCTCCAGGGCTCCAAGAGCTGCTGCTGAACTCCAGCAGCTTTGTGGCAGTGCTGCATCTCTAACCTCTGCCAGGAACAGGATTCTCCCATTAAATTAATGCCCAGGATTTGCTTTAATTATGTTAACAAACCCAGGGAGCTGCCTCTGACTGCTCGGCTCAGCAAGGACACGGCCCCATCCCTCCTTGGGTTATATTCCAAGGCTGATTAAAGTGTCTGTTGAGGGGGACTCAGCTCAGACAAAGAACAGGGCTTTTAGTGACATAGATCATTAAAATCTGGACAAGGAACAGCCCTGTCAGGGTTGATTTATTTCTAAAAAACCCAGTGATTCCTGAATATGTTGAATGCTATTTTGTCCTCTTTAACTGAACAACCAATATCAAAATATGTTTTTTTTTCTCAGAACATCTCGAGGACAAATTGCATGGTAATATACTTTTTTTATTGTATTTTTCAGCAGAGTTTTCTAAGAAACTGTCTAAAAAAATCATCCTTTTATCCACCAGCTCCCTGCAGTCCCTCCTGGGCTGAAATAACAGTCTTTTTACAATGTACATCATTCACTGCAAACCAGCTTAGGGCAAGAAGGGAGAAAATATGCTGTATCTATTACCTTTGAAGGAGAATTTTAGGCAGAAGGCAGCTAATTGCTCATACAAATATTCAACAGAATGGGAGAAATTCTTCATATCAATTGTTGGATCTTTTTTATTTTCTTGAATTTAATTGCTGGATTTTCACTCAGCAACGATAACCAGATCTTTGCTTTTCTGTTTTGCTCACACAGAGAAGCCCAACACCGCCTGCCACCAAGATAAAGTACGTGACTGTCACTAATTTAAGCAGTGAGCAACAGCACAGAGTTTACCCTCCCTAAACTGCAGCTCCATGAATTTTCTTTCGAGGTCTAGGATCTGTGACAGATCCAGCAGGATCCTGCTGGAGCTGTGGGATATGAAGGAATCAGAGCCTGTCGGAGGCAGCGTGTGTGAGGTTATAATCAAATATTCAGAGCTGCCAATAATGAGTGATGCCAGTGATGGCAGTGATGTTACTGAAGTGACAGTGTAGACATGAGTCCCATCATCTTACACGTACAGATTCAAGTTAAGCTGCATCCTAACAACTTCCACGAAGATGCTTTGATGCATATTTTATTGTTTCCACTAAATAAATGACACACACTCCGCTGCCTGCAGTTCCCCAGCTCTCCCCATGAAGTCTTGAAGGATGTAATTTCTCAGAGAGTCCTCTCGAGCAAGTCAACACACAAATGATAAATATTAAATGATACAATAAGTTAATATGTCACCAGACTCGCTGGGATGAGTGGTTTGCAGCAAATATCAGTTCTGTAGGAGAGGAGTCACCAAGCAGGAAGATGCCATCCCATGAGCAATTCCTGGTGAGTGTTTGGATGGGATTGAGCCGTGAGGTTTTCATTGCTGTCCATGAGCTCTGATGTGCCCAATCCACTCTCAAGGCATCTTGACTGCAGAGAACTGCCCAGACATTTGGGAATTGCCACTGTCCTGTTATTAACCTGCCATGCCTGGCCATTCTCTGGATTTATATTTCCAATTGATTCACCTCTGATGTACACCACAGTGTCTCTGAAGCTTGCTAATGATTTCCTTGCCCAGAAAGAGCCTTGCTCTACATCTGTCACCTGACATGAGCTACAAGAGAGGACCTCATACTCACCGCCTGCAGCTCCCCAGAAGATGTATTTGCACAGACACTGAGTGCACCCATTTCCTTGCAGAAATACTGCGTGGCCAACATGAATGATGCAGCAAACTTGCTCCTTTATCTCACCTTTAATCGGTGCTTCTAGAGAAAGGTGGGATCATTGCTGTAAGTGGATGTGTTAATAACCAGCCTGCCCCGTGCAGAGTGATGCTGTCAGATTTCAATATTGCTACACAGATTGATTTTTGCACATTTTATTTTTAAGGCAAAGTGCAGCCAAAAATGTTTCAAGAATGAAATGTTTCTGCTGCAGAAGAACCAGCTGGCTGGGGCAAGGCAGCTCCTGGCATGGTGAGGCTTGACAGGTGGGGTGCAGGATGGGGGAAATCAGGAATTCCAGCCATGGCCATGAGGATGCCAACAGTCTCTGTCCTCCTGGTTTGATTTGCAGTTGTCCCATCACTTTTCTGGGCTCTGGACTGTGGCAGACCCTGTTTGTGGCCACTGGACTCTCTCAGCTTCTGCCAAAGTCCTGGGAGCTTGCATCTCCTCGAGCTGGAGGTGCTGCCCTGTTGTCACCCTTGGTCCTGCTTCCCGGTCCCCTGGAGAACAATCTGCTCTGTCCCCTCCTTGACTCTGCCATCCCCACTCTGTCTGCAGCCCGTGCAGCAATGAGCCCTCAAATCCTGGGCCAACAAGGGAAAAACAACAACAACAACAACAACAACAATCCTTGTTTTCCAAACCTCTAAGTGCAATTTTTTCTTCTGTGCATAGGGCTGGGAGAGATGGGCAAAGAAATTTATGAGAAAGCACAGGTTAGAAATGTGCTGGTCCTGAAACGTGTGAGCCAGTTCACAGCCAGGAATAAGGAAATCTACAGCCCTTGTCTTGATGACAGTGTTCTTGGCAAGAAAAAAAAGTGCATCAAAAATGCTGTTTTTAAAATCTGCCCTTGTGAAAAAGAGATGCAGAGCAAGCCCACAGCTACAAAACTGGGAAAATGTGATTTTTTTTTTTTTGGGCTTTGGGAAACTTAACACCTTGTCCAAAGCATTTGGATGTTCCCATTTCATCCAGTGTGTGTTGCATGGCTGGGTGATCTGGCAGCACAGAAATGTGCTGTCAGGGATAAGGGAGCACTGCCTGAGGTGACAGAAGGTGCTTTCAGAGGGTCTAGGAGCAATAATTCTGGATAGATTCAGAAAACAGCTCTGGTCAGGCTGCAGAGGATGAAGGTTCTTCCCCTAGAGCTGCTTAATGCTGGTTAGAGAAGTTAACAAGGCAGGAGAAATGAGGCCTTGGTCTGTGATTTTCTGTGCTTTGCACCTTTGGGAGATATAAAAATAACCTGTGCTTTGCCAGCGGGCAAGAGAGAGGGAAGATGCTTCAATATGAGATTAGAATATAAAGGGCAAGTAAGGAAACAGAGCTGTGAGAGGTGGGGGGAGCAAAGAGGGCATTGGTGTGATGAGTTTTGGTTGGAGATGGGGAAAAGAAGCCTCATGGAAAATTGTTTCAGGTAAAAATGTTGTCTTCTTCTGCACCAGCAGTTCTGAGCGAGTCTCTGGCTGTTTTGAAGAAACCAAAATAGGTTTCTTCTTCTGTATCTTTTTCTCTGACATGCCGGCCTAGGGCTTAGATTTTCATGAAGGCCTTTGCTCCAGGGGAGGCTGGAAGGCTGCTGGCAGACCCTCCTCCTCCTCCTCCTCCTCACACCCCAGCCTTCCTCCTCCCATCCCATCCCCGCTGCCAGCTCCTCTCCCTCCCCAGGGCTTGTCAGCTCCCTTCCCTCCCCATGGGCAGAGTGTGAGATTGAGCAGAGCCTTCCAGGCAAGCAGCCCAGGAAATGTCACACAAGAACACCAACATTTTTCCCAGCAGAACTGAGCATTTCAGGCAATGTTGCAAGAAAAGAACCAAAACCACCTCGAACCCAACAAACCATGAGAATGGTTTGCTCAAAAGAGAGAATTCTTGACCCTGTGAAGGCTGGTGGGTGAAATGGTGTGAGGGGGTGAGAGGTCCCTTGTCATGCCATGTGCCTGTACCTGCTCATCTTTCCCTTTTTTTCACTAGTGCCTATCTGTCTGTTCTCTCAAGCAATGGAAATTTTTATCTTGAGTGAAACTTGATAATGGCAAAAAAGAAAACGAAAAAGAAAGTGAAAACAATGTAAGAAAAATGCTCCACCATCACTGTCAGAAATGTTTCACTTTTTTTCCCCAAGGCCACCACAAATCCTCTTTTTACATTCGCTTTTGAAACATCTGCATTCAGAAACTGCTTCAGCTCAGCTCTGTCATTTCAGCTATTATGTGCAAATCATTGCTTAAAATGTTAACATAAACTAACTTTAAAAAAAAAAAAATTATCATAGCTAGAACTTTTTTTCCCGGAATTTCTATATGGATTCTTTCTTTTGGGAAGAAGTTAGCATGATGGAAAGGCACTAAGCCTGATCAGTGAGCAGGGGGTCAGAAACTTCTCCATGTGTTGTGTTACCTGATCAAAGGGATGCTGGAAGGTGGGAAGCTGCTGGCAGTGGGGAGCAATTCCACAAAACATTCACTTAAGGCAGAGTCATTGAGAATGAGAATTTTGATGAGGATTTCAAAGGAATTTGGGGTTTATAGGAATATTGAGAATATTCCGTTTTCATTACTGATTATAACTGGAAGTTAATAATTAGTAATTATTAGTGTTATTAGTTAACTGAAAAGCATCTCAGTTTTGTGCCTTTTGTTGCTCACCACCCAATGGTTTTCAAACACTAAGGCACTGCTTGAGTCATAAACTGACATTGACTCCAGGTGGATTTTCTCTGGAAGTCCTTTCTGTACAGTTTTCAGATAATTTGAAAATATGTTTTTCAAGCAATAAATGAACACAATTAAGATATGATCTGGCCACTTACACTCAGAGGTGATGGTCCTCACATCCCAGTCTGCTTTTGCTTTCATCAGAGCTAAAGCAGAAGCTGCTGGAGGAGCAGAATTGACCCAGTCTTGGCTTGGAGAGTGGATCCTTCTGTGTCCTTATCAACGTCGATCCTTGAGTATCTGAAACCTCACCTCTCATTAAAGTAGTAGCAAACACGTACTGAAAATTTGGGTGGCATCTATACACTTATTTTTATAGCTCAAACTCGATTATCACTTGTTACAAACAAGCTCCCAACTTTATATACCTAATGTAAGTGAAAACGAAACCATCTGTTGAATGGCTTCTCACTACGGAATAACAGATGCATAAAACATGTGCCATGAACGGTGCTGGTGGCTTTGAACCTCCTGTGGGAGGCCAGATTGTTTTCAGTCTCCTCCCACACTGATTGATTACCCTGTGGATATTGCTCAAGTGCCCTGTTCCTGTTCCACTTTTTGTCAAGCACGAGGCAAAATTGAAGAGCTGACGGGAAAAACTTGAAATTTTGGACCGGGAAAAATTCTGAGCAGGCCAGTCTGGTTTTGCTGTCATAAAAAAATCAGGCAGGAGGTGCTGGAGGAGCAGCATTGCCCCAGCTTGGTTTGGAGAGTGGATCCTTGGGAGGAGGTGATTCTCCCCCTCTACTCTGCTCTCCTAAGAACCCACCTGGAATACTGAGCACAGATCGAGTGCCTCCAGCATGGGAAGGATGTGGAGCTGTCAGAACAAGTCCAGAGGAGTCCATGGAGCTGATAAGAGGAAGAATAAGATAAGAGCCCCTCCTCTGTGGGGGCAGGCTGAGAAAGTTGGGGCTGTTCAGCCTGGAGAAGAGAAGGTTCTGTGGAGATTTCACAGCCCCTTCCAGTGTCTGGAGGGGCTGCAAGGAAGCAGGAGAGGGACAATTAATCAGAAGCTGGAGTGACAGGACAAGGGAATGGCTTCCCACTGTAGGAGGAGAGATTTAGGTTGGATATACAAAAGAAATTGTTCCCTGTGAGGGTGGTGAGGCCTTGGCACAGGTTGCCCAGAGAAGCTGAGGCTGCCCCATCCCTGGAGGTGTCCAAGGCCAGGCTGGATGTGCATCAGGATAACACAGGTTTGTTTAGCCACAGTTCTGAGCAGGTCCCACAAAGATACAGACAGGATGATCTTATAATATTTTGTAAAATTATTGTTATTTATTTACTCTCAGCGAGACCTGTGCTTTGATTTCATCTCCTTCTCTTCTGACTTTGTCCTGGAATTTCTCCAGCTGACACCTGCCATATTTTGGAAGAGTTTTTGTTTCTACTGCTTGAACTGAAATGCCCATCAGATGAATCACCTTCAGAGGTGTGAGCACTAACCACAGCATTTCAGGATTATTTTAGCTGCTGTGCCTGCCCTTTCCCTTCATTGACAACATATGGTGGAGAGGATAGAGAACAAACAGCCTCTGGTTTATCTCACTGGAGTTTTAACTCTCTCACTGTCTTGCACAATCAACCCTTGAAGAAATTTAGTTTGATGATAATTTGTGTTGGGATAGACAAGTATTTCTCAAGAGCTCCATAACAGGAATTTTTGGAACATATATCACTTATCCAATCCTCTCATCCTTTCTTCTGCCCCTTTCTTCCTCAGTGAAAATACTATTTGCTGCAAATCATTTATTTTCACTATCTGCAGACATGCACAAATTCCGATAACATTTCTTTTAAAGAAAATCTTAAGTTTTTTAAAATATGTGAATACATGCAAGCAAGTTCTTTGAAGATCATTTTTGGTCTGCTGAGGCTCATAAAAACCACTGAGTATTTATAACAGCTACCACAACAAAAAGAAAGGAGAAAGATATCAAGTGTAGACTAGAAAAACTGTTTTAAAAATATTTCCATCTCTTTGGTAAATGGCTTTGAATGCAGTTGTCAAAGAAGCCTTTGGGAATTAGGTGCTCAAATTCCATTAAACTTCATAAGAACATAATAATTGATCCCCTTGGTCTCCTAAATAGATCCAAGATATATTCTGAATATTGTTACAGAAAGAAGTGTTTAGAAATTAATAATTTGCACCTCTTTTAAAAATACAGGATAATTAGGTTTCCTCCTCACGGGGAAGATCATTTGTAGCTTTGGTTTGCAATGAAGAACTTTGTGAAACATGACAGTGCCACCTGCAAATGTTCCCACCTGCAAATTCTGTTTGGAAAGAATTTAGGGATTTTTACGTAGGACCAGAGTTCCAAATGGACCTCAAGCCCAGGTGAAAGGCTGAGGAGAGCAGAGGGGCTGCAGCGTGGCCAGGATCCATCAGAGGTCTCAGCTGCTTGGCTTGGGAAATAGAAGAGGGGAGGACATGTGAGTGAGTAGCTGGAAAAAAAGCAAATTCAGGTGATGCCATGAAATGGATGTGGTGAAAGCCACCCATGGGGTCTCACTGCCAAAATAATTTTGGGATAAATCACAGACTGAAAAGACCAAGTCATCACAACTATACAAGAATCTGTCCTTGTTTAGGCATCACCTTGGCAGGACCAGGCCTGCAGTTTGCTCCTGATCCTGAACTGACCCAAAGGAATGAAGTGACTTTCTGAATGGAGCTTGTCATGATGCCAGCTCATCAGCCTGGCTAAATTCATTCTTTAATTACGTTACAAATACGATTTGGATGGAATCAAAACCAGGGGAATTAGATTTGGATTGAAAAACTGCCTCCCACTTGACCCTTTTACAGTGTATTCATGAGTTTTCTTTGAGAGATAACTCCTTCCTTTAAAACATATTTAAGTTAATTTCTAAATGCAATGTTTTTCATTTGAAAAAGCCCTCAGGGTTTCATTAGAGAAATGTCAGAACCAATTTTTTTCTTTTTCGAGTTTTGATATGTGTGTCTCTGGTTTTCTTAGCCAAACCAATGAATTTTCCTCTCAGACTTTTGAGCACTTTCAGTTGATGTAAATGAAGAGTTTTTTCTTTGACTTGCTTTAGTGTTGAGTGGCAGATCTTGTACAACATGGTCTCGATCTGATGGGCTGGGCAATTACCAAGGTCATAATTCCACCTTTCATGTTCCCTCATGGAATTTGGCAAAGTTAGGGAAAAAAAATAAA
This sequence comes from Vireo altiloquus, assembly GCA_013396875.1. Taxonomy (NCBI): domain Eukaryota; kingdom Metazoa; phylum Chordata; class Aves; order Passeriformes; family Vireonidae; genus Vireo; species Vireo altiloquus. Next base: position 40,511 of record VZRF01004307.1, read on the forward strand.
TCGAGGAAGTGGTTGATAGCAAACGAGAGGCAATACCAAGCACCAGTCCTTTCATGAAATGCTGACCTCTCCATGAGCCTTGGTGGATGGTGCTCTGGAGATGCTCTTTGTCAGGGCTGGCTAGCTGAGACAAAATGTTATGTGTTGTAGTCATCCAAGACGAAACAAAATAAATCCTTCTCTGCTGTTTGGTTGACTTCTGTTTTGCTTGTTCTCATCATTTTGTGACAAATTACATGATGCCAGACATTTCTGTCAAAGCTCAGTACTTCCAGTCGTGCACATAGATCAGTTTTGGCATCCTAATCATCCTCTGACCTTTGTGGCTGCAGAGAATAAACAAACAAGACCTCCAAAAAGTTCAGAATTACACATATTTATAATATATATGTATAGATGATAACAGAACATTTGTATTAATCTGCTCTATTGGACTTGCACAAGGCTGGTATTTGAAATCCTGAGAGCTGTGTCCCTTGATACTTTCAGACCAGGATTTAAATTCTCTCTGTGATCAGCTTTGTACCATATATTAAAAGAGTCTGAATACTTTCCCATTAAACTTGAGGGAAACTTTGAAAACCAAATTAGTGGAAGTTTTAGACTTTAGATTAAAATATTTCATATTCCAAAAGTGCATTCTCTGAAAAATTGTTCCTCCAATCGGAAAGGGAGCAGGAGCTGCCTCCTACTTAACTTTCTGTAGGTCTGTTCCTATGTAACAGACATTATCCTTCTCATGAGTACAAATTACTTCTTTTTCATCCTTTCCTCTTCACCCCTGTCACTGAATTCCTTATTCCTGTTACTGACACATCCACTAAATGAGCTGAGCCCTATTATGATTAGCTTCAAAATATGCTAATCAAAAATCTTACAGTATAAATATTTAAATTTCAGATTTTAGTAAACCTACCTTATCAAAAGTTAAAGGAAAGAAAATAAAGCAACTGTGCACATGTATTATGTACACTATTACTATAAGGATGTATGAGAAAGCCTCCACAGAAAAGCCTCAATTTTTTAATTCATTTTTTTAAAAAATAAAGGTCCTGTTGAGAAATGTTCTTGCTGTGAGTAGGTAGGCAGCCTGTACCTACGCAGGGATGGTAATGAGATGGAGCCTCATCATTCTGCCAGGCAGCATCGCTGTCCATCGATCCATCTGATCAGCTGGAACCAGCCCAGCAATACTTCCACACTGAACTGTCAATTCCTTTAAAAATATATTTCATTGCATCTGCCTTTGGGTGACTCTCACCAGAAGTTCACAGTTTTGCAGAATCATTTAGGATGGAAAAAATGTTTAAGGTAATTGAGTCCAAGCACCTTGTCAAGGATACCAGAGCACTGAGTGCCACCTCCAGCCCTTCCTGGGACACCTCCAGGGATGGGCACTCCAAACCTCCCTGGGCAGCCCCTGCCAAGGCCTGAGCTCCCTTTCCATGGGGAAATTCCTGCTGCTGTCCAAGCTGAGCCTCCCCTGGCCCAGCCTGAGGCTGTTCCCTCTCCTCCTGTCCCTGGGAGCAGAGCCTGACCACCCCCCTCCCCACTTCCCCCTCCTGTCAGGGAGTTGTGGAGACTGAGAAGGTCCCAAGTTTCCTCTTCTCCAGGCTAAACAACCCCAGCTCGCTCAGCCACTTCTCATATGATTTACAACTGAACTGAGTCTGGTCCATTCAAGAAGGACCAGAGCCAGTTTAACACCCACGAGCCACTTCAGAGTGTCTGTGGGTCAGGGTGGAAGGGCTAAAACCTGTCAGGGAGCCAAAGAGAAGCCTCCAGAGAAGTGAAAGAGAAACAGCAGCGTCCTGAAAGCCCCTCCTAAAGATGCTTATCTTGGCCTTCACCTGATGATTGTGCTGGGAGGAAATGCTGCTCTCCCAGCCATGTGTGCACGCTTTGAAAAGGACTGGATGTGGGAGAAAAGTCTCTGTTGAAAAGATGCAGCCTTCAGTGTGTTTGTTTGGTTGGTTTTGCCTCCAGAACTTCCCACAGTTCAATATTCAAATGTCCATTGATTCAACAGTCCCTGACCTACAGCTTTTGTTCGTAGGGTGTTCTGTCAGCTCAGTTTTTGCTCAGTTCTTTATGTTTTTCACATCATCAATAAACATAAATCCCTTTGGTCTGTGGGTGAGAAGAGTCTAATTCTGAACCTGTGTTTAATCTCATCTTTTGCAGTTCCAAAGAATTTGGGGTCTTCAAGCACTGCTATTTTTGAATAGACAGAAAGGAGGAAGAAGATGATGCCAAAACGATCCAAAGTTTCTCCTAAATTCAAAATTTCTATATGAAGAGGAGTTCTGTGTCCCTTGCTATTGGTGAACAGATGGAAAATGTATCTAGCAGAGTTTTTGCTTCCATCAGATTATTTCCTTAGGAACTGCCATTACTGTGCAGATTAATATTTTTTGACGCTGTGCATTTTTCATATGCAAGATCAAAGGTCCCTGAATATGTTTGAAATTGTTGAAAGCATTAAGAGGAAACCAAAATCCACTCTGATTTTATTTTCCAAGAGCTATGTTTTTAAAAGCCACTAAGCAGCTCGTTCAACCCAGAAACACGATATGCATTGTGTTACTACTGCTTTGTTTCTTCCAATAATATTCTTATTGGTATGAATCTTTCCAGAGCACACGAGAAAGCACAGAGCCCCACATCCCTACCAACCTGAAATAAAAATATGCACAGTATGAAAATATCAGCAATCAATAATTCCCAAACTGGCTTCCATCAGTGGTTACCCAAACTTACCAGACTGCCCGAGGACAATTTCCTGCAGAAAACCCAGTCTGAACCAAGCGATTACGTGAACGAGTGATGATAATGTGCTTTGAAAGTTAAGCCAGGGGTGATTAAATGTCTGTGGGTAATAAACAGAATTAAAAGTATTTAGGAAACAAAGCACAGCTCCGAACACAATCGGAGCAGAGTGTATCATTAGTGGTTGTAGGCAAAAAAACCCATTCATTTGTGGGACAAGATAATGGCTGGATGTGAGAATCTGTCCTGTTTTCTCCACTCTTTAAAATGCCTGCCTGTAAGCTCAGTGCTGCTATCAGCATTTAGCATTCTCCATGATACATTTATATATTTCATAAATCCAAGCCACTTCCATGCCCTCAAAAGACTCTTTGGCAAGTGCTGTTTAAAAAGGGATAGTTGAACAGGAAGAAAATCTGGCTCTTTGCAAAATGAGCTTCCCCCTGCACCACATGGATGGATCATGGTGAAATTTGGGAGAAGCCCCTGGGAACTGGAACAAGAAGATATCAGCTCACATTTTGATCCATTTACTTGCATCCTATTTCCAGACAATAAAGGATAATAATTCAAGATTTAAACTTTGATGGCTTCAATTGCTTAGCAACAGATCCACCAAACTCAAATTATTTCAACTCTGAAATTCAAAGAACTTTTGGGATCTGGAAGACAAATGACACATTCATCTGCCTGATTTCATGATTTCTTTTCCCTTAATTGCAGGATAACAAAGAGGTAAAACCCACTACAAGCAGTTGTGGTAGGCTGTAAAAAGTGAAGTGATTTGACCTTTAATAAGCTCTTAGAAAAAACATTTCTATTTTGAAATATAAAGGTATCAGGAAATAATCTTCAGAGCCTGTGCAGAGCACAAGGTTTGAATCAACAGGTCCTTATTGTTGTCAAACAGATTTCCTGATTAGTGTTAAAAAAAATAATGAAAAAATTCTATTTTGTGCCACTAGATAGAGTCAGTTGGAGCCTGGGGATTTTTGCTATAAATATTGATACGCCCCCACAATCACTTTTCTGACTCATGTGCTTTCTCTTTCCTGTTCCCCTCTTTGGCTTCGCTTTTCACGCTAACGTTACACTTCTTACTCACCAAGCGTTGCAGTCACTGCTGCCTTCAGCACAGCGTTAAAAGCCTTCCTTCCAAACCCTCCGAGGGAAAGCACAGTCTGACAGATCACCTTTTATTTATCCTGCCTGCTTGGGAAGCCACCTGCTTTGGAAGCCAGGCTCGTATTGAGGCAACACCTGAGCCGCAAGGCTGGGGAGAAGCTCCCCTCCCTCCTAATGTGGAGATGTGGTTGGCACTGGGTTTGTTGGGGCTGTTCCCCTTCCCTCTGCTCCTCCTGTCCCTCCGAAGCCTCATGCAAGTGCTGTTGGAATGGCCAGATGGAAAGGTTTCCACACAGCACAGTTTGCCTTTTCTTCCTCGCTGAAACAGGATGCTCTAAAAAAGACCCAAAAGTAGATTCCCAAAGAAGCCTCCAGAGCTTTCCCACAGGTGTTGGAACAGGATGAAGCTCTGTGGAAAATAAATTTTTAAATGTGGGTTTGGTGACTAAAGGCTGAGCCAGCTGAGGCATGGAAGGGTGTGACAGATTCTTGGGATAAAGGCAGGCATGGATCTCACAGGGTGCCATGGCTGATCCCTGGTGGCATTTGGAGGTCTGCAAGGATCTCACAGGGTGCTGTGGCTGATCCCTGGTGGCATTTGGAGATCTGCAAAACTGCTGTCCACTCACTTCTCTTTTCCAACTTTAAATTTACCCTGCAGGTTTCCAAGGTGCTTCAGCTAAAATCACCATTTTGTGGGAGATGTGAATTACCAGCCTTGGCTTTCTGCCTTCCTTCCAGCCTGATTCCAAGTTTGCTGAGGTAAATTCTTTTAATTTCTGTGCTGAAGAATTGGGTTCTTCTCCAGTTTCCAACCAAGACAGTGTTGTCACCTTGCATCTAAAAATACTTTGTTTTATTAATATCATTTTTTGATGGACCTTCTTCAAGGAAACCTCAGATTCCATGTATCAGCTATTTTTTTCCTTTCATTCATTGGCCAGGTAACTTCACTGGACCAAATAAGCAGCATTCTCCAACAAATAGCTGTTGAGTTCCATTTGTAACTCATTGTGGTTTTCTGGTAGTTTTATTATTTTATCTCTCTATATTTTCAGTCAAATTTTTTGTAAACTAATTCAAACTCTGTGGTTCAAAATTCCTGTAATCAGGGTCCTGCCCTTCAAAAGAAAGTTCCAGCTCTTGTGTGCAGTTTCCAGTTTCAGCATTTTTACTGACATTGTCATTAACTCCTTTCCAAGATCCTTCAGATCGCTTGCATGAATAATCTCTGGTCTAATGACCCCTGTCTGGTCTTTAACCAATTTATGTCACTCACTGCCCCAGGCCTTTTTCAGTTTATTACCTTGCTTCAATTGCTTTAGCAAACCATTTATCTCTGCTAGAGAAGTGACTCTTTAATTCTATATTTTATATTAGGAAGAAATCTGTCACTATAAGACACCAGCACAGGTTACCCAGAGAAGCTGTGGCTGTCCCTGGAAGTCTCCAAGGCCAGGTTGGACAGGGCTTGGAGCAGCCTGGGACAGTGGAAGTGTCCCTGCCCACGGCAGGAGGTGGAACTGGATGATGTTTAAGATCCCTTCCAACCCAAACCATTCTATGATTCAATTTGTAAATAAAAAGAAAGGAATGGCTTTGTTTTAAATTGAGGTGCTATTGTCTGTTCTTGGAATTTAAAAAGAGTTTAAAAATAAAGCAAGAGCCTCTCCAAAATGAGATGTTAAGATATTCAATCACAGCTGACAATCGAATCAACCGCTCAGAGTCTTGAAAGCAGGCAAGGTTTCCTTCCCAAAAATGTGGCTGAAGAGGTGGAATCACTGCAGGCTGGGCTGGGTCAGGCTTGAGAATTTTCTTTCTAGTTTTACCATTTCCTCTTGATCCCTGGCTTCAGGCGAACTTATGACAAACTTGTCACTCTGTGCTGAATGACTCCTGCCCCACACTAATTGCTTTATCATTAATTATCCTTCCTCCTCATATCTAATCTCTCCTACTCCCTGTCCGTGTGAAGCTATTCTCCCTTGTCCCATCCCTCCAGAACCTTGTAAAATCTCTCTCCATCTTTATTTTAGCTCCTTCAGGCACTGGAAGGCCACATTTCGGTCACCCCGAAGATTCTCCAGGCTGAACAATCCAATTTTCCCAACTTTTCCTCACAGAAGAGGTGCTCCCAGATCCCCCTTGGGCTGGGAGCACCGAAACACAGAGAGCCACAGAGTCTGGCCCAGTGTGAGCAGTGGCTGCTCATCTCTCCTCTGTGGTCATCTCTGCAGGGAGCGCAGGACATCCAAAATCTGCTGCTCCCCAGGCAGCAGGCAGGAAAGGGAGCAAACCAGAGGACATCTGGGCACGTCCCTGCCCTCCTCCTGCCTCTGTTTTCCCTGCTCCTTGGCTATAAATAGAGATGCCAATCTCCAGAGCTGTCAATCCAACATCCTCCACTCTCATGAAGGTAACGTTTAAAAAGTGACACAGATTGAACATGTAAAATGCTCTTTAATTTTCATGTAAATTCCATCTCTGCTCTCCTGAGTCTGGAGGTGTCCAAAATTTGAGAAGCAGAAAATAGAAGACTTCAAAAGAAACATGGAGCTATTTGCCAGCTTCCCTGTATAAAATGCATTTAAATGTGCAGTGTTCTGAGTCTTTAAATACCACGAACTGGGCTTTATATTCTCTCTTTTTTTTCATGCTCTGCTCGTGAGTTGGGTGTCAATAAGTTGAGCTGTTTGTTGTCTGAGCACTTTTTCTTTCTGTTTTTCAGCGTGTTGTCCTTGTACCAAAGCAGCTCTACCATTCCCTGGTTTGCCAGGTCATCAGTTAATTACTGCTCCCATCTCTCAGCAAATCAGGTTATGCTCACTGGGTTGTGCCAGACTGGTTGCTGTGAAGGTGGTGAGGCCCTGGCACAGGATACCCAGAGAAGCTGTGAATTCCCCACCCCTGGAAGTTTCCAAGGCCAGTTTGGGTGGATCTCTGAGCAGTCTGGGATAGTGGAAGGTGTCCCTGCCCATGGTGAAGGGCTGGAATGAGATGATCTTTAAGATCCCTTCCAACCCAAACCATCCTGGGATTCTCTGCCACCCAGCTGAGGTCTGAACCAGAAAAATTGTTGAAATATTGTTTTAAAGTTCTTATTTTGCTGTGTTTTAAGAGAAGATGAAAAGCAACTGATGTCCCTTTTCCATCCGTCCTTATTGCAGCTCTGATCCTGGAAAATCCTCTGCCTATCTCACCTCAGCTGACATCGCTTCAGCAAAACTGCTGTTCCTGGGAGGATGACTTAGAGGAGATGCAAGAGGTCTCAGCAGGGTTTAGCACTTGATTCATGTATTTCTGGTCAAAAAGAAAAAAGAGTTGCAAGGGAGAGCAAAAAGATCAAGGCAGAGCCAGGCCGTGAGTGCCTGCAGGCAGAGCTGGAGAGACGTGCCAGACTTATTCGAGGTCCCTCTCAGGTTTCTAAAAAGAAATGTGAAAACCCATCCTTTTATCATCCCTGAAATATTGTTTTTTATCCTCATGGATCCCCTGCTGTGCACACACACACTCACTTTGGGTCCACTGGCAAACTGGGCTATGAACACGGTGCCCCAAATTACACTTAATTTTTGCTCCTGGCTTAGAGAAATATTGAAATAAGGTTGAGGCTGCTTCCAGTCAACTGGGAATCTGCTTCATTTTTGAATAATGAAAGGTGAAACAATTTACATGTCTGCTGAGAAGACTGAAACAAAGGGGTGGAGGGCACTGGTCCCTGTGTTTGATTATGGGATGCACCATGGGGTGCAGAGATAAGTCAGGACTGTGCAGGCCGATGTCCTTTTCCCTCTGCTCTTCAGCATTTGAATACCGAAGCAATTTTCCCTTAGGAGTTTGTTCCTGTTTTTTCAGTGAGACAGAGAGGATGTGGGAATTTTGATGTGACAGGGCAGCTTTGGGGAAAGGGGGGGCTGGTGAATCCATTCTGAGAGATTATTCCAACCTTTCTCCAACGACAGCTGATGTGCAGCTTCTTTTCTGTGTCATGCTCAATATTGGGGGGCTATTTTGAGGTTTTCAAGTTACCTAAGGGGGCTTTGAAATGAAAAGGTGTTGCAGTGAATTTTGCCTTTTTTCTGGCTGCAAACTTTGAGAGAGAAGATTGCCCCTCAGAAAATCTCTGGGTTTTCTGGTCTTTGCCTACCTGAATTGAATGATTTCTGGAAGCAGGTTGGGTTTGTGACACCCTCTAATGATCCTTAACTGACGTATGATATCAGGTGGTAAAACACTGCTCCTCTTACTGCACATTATACTCACATAGTGTATTTTTCTCATTTATATGGATTTATAAATATGCAGAAAAGCTTTCCTGGGGAATATCATACCATCCTAATTTTACTTTTGTTGAATGATGTCCAATCTCTGCTTAAAATTCCCTGTTCTGATGAGTATTCCAGCTGGCAAACTAGAGCAGTCAGAGTAAATTCATTTCAAAGTGCAAATTAATATTTGCCAAGATGCACTCACTCTCTTTGCAGCATTCAATCAGCTCTCCCTGAAGCATAATGGGTGGAGAGAGTGAAATGGATGAGATACCTATTGCAATTCCCATTAATGTTACTAATGGGAGTTGTAAATGAGAGTTGGATCAGGCACCAGATGAATTCATGTGTCTCTCTAGTTCTTAATTAATCACTCAGTTTATCAGTAATTATGAATACAGCACTTCTGATCTTCAGGAAAAGCTCATCCCCCTCCCAGAAGCCATGCACAGATCTGATTTTCATGGCTGAGAAGTGAACATTTATGAATTGCTCACTACAATTCTGTTTTGTTTGTGGGCTTTTCGTATTGTTTGGCATTTTTGTTTTGCTTTGTTTTGCAGTTTTGTTTTTGTTTTTCCCAACTGAAAAGTTTCTTGCTTTTTTCTGGTTTTATTAAATGAGCATTTCCATAGAAAGCACATATTCCCATTGGAGAATTTATGTGAAAACAGCCTTTTAATCACCTTTTGTCAGAACTGTTTAAAATGTAATCCAACCACTTGCTGAATTTGTACATGTCATGAGTCACTAGAAATGTTTGCGTCCAGATGTTTGGAGATTGCACTAATTTGTGATATTTAAGACTGATTTTTATACTGGTATTTAATCAGATAGTTTAGTGGGATATTTCATAATTAGTGACAGATTCATTTCAAAGATATAATTTTTGTGATTTGGGGATTACAATCAATTTCACCTGTTTTACTGGGGGAAGGAGAGAAATGATTCCACAGTATGATGTATTTGAATCCTGACACCTCTTCCACTTCAGGTGCTTACTTAAGTTGGGGCTCATCTGGAGAAAGAATAACCCAAACCACCGATATTTTGAATTATCCTAGAAATTAAGAGGCAAAGGTTGCAGAAACCTGCCAGTACTGTGGGACCTGTGAAAAAGCAATGTGGGCAACAAGGGCATGAGGAAAACCTTTGGGTCTCAGCCCAGATGCTGCTGAGGTGCTTCAGTCCCACTGGTGGCTCTGGGCACTGGGGGAATTTCAGCTTTGGAGGACTCAGGATTTGTCCTGGAGGGATCTTGGACTTGAAGGAAAGTTTGTGTCCTGGTACTTTGGCTTTCTGGACTGTGGTGATTGCACTGAGAAACCTGAGGGAAGTAGGAATGAAGAAGATGGGCAGCTTGGAATTGCTTCTTTTTCTTGTTCAGAGGTTGGGAATGGAGCAAATGAGTTTGAAGTCAAGATGGAAAAAACAATCAGTGGAACTTGATGGTCTTTTCAGCTTTTAAAGCTATGTCTTCTCATGTGCATCTTCACCAAGACATCAAACCATGAAAACCCTGAAGGCAGCAAGGCCAAGATAATTAATTTTTAGGGTTTTGTTTCCGTGGTGTGAGATTGTGGGGTGATTTTTAGCAATGGCTTGGTCTTGGTTGATTTATTCTGCAGATCTGTGCTGGTCTTTGTTGTGGTGGGATATAAATCAAGAGCGAGAAACCCAAGAAGGAGTGAATTATGGTGTATTGAATTAAACTCAGAGCTTGTCATCAGTAACTCTCTCTTTTGTGGGTGATTAGAGGAGAATTAAATTACCCATGTGAATAATTCGAATAAACATTCTGGGAGCTGGCAAAATGACATTTTTGATTTGGCATTATTTTTTCCTTTCATTTTGTTCTCTCTTTTCTAACTTTAGTATGCATTATTCACTTACAAAGATGGCTGTATTTTCAGTATAAAATATATATTTTCTAAAAAAATGGGGAACAAATTCAAATATTTGTTTCATTTGAAAACTGCCATATTAGCCGTTTTTTTCCCCTAAACCTTCTGTAGAGTCAGCTGAGTTTCAAACTTTCAAAATGTGTTAAAAAGATTGATTTTAAGGAGGCTATAAGGATATATACTCCCTCGATTTCCACCTGTATTAAGTTTAAAGTTGACTTGCATTAGGTAGCACATTTCCACATACCAGAAACCTGCCTCACAGGCCATTCTCTTCCTATAAATATTGAAGATCACATGGAGTTTATACTGGAGAGCACAATGCTTTTCCAGGGTGATAATGTGATGCCCTTGGATGGCTCCATGGATTGTGTGGGGATGTGGGGGCATGTAAACATTCTCCTGAAACCACCCTAGTCAAGCTTGGACTAGTTAAACATAACATCAGTTTTCATTCCTCTTTCTTTACATCCTTGGTGGCCTTTTGTGGTCGTAGTGACATGAATTAAATCATCCCCCTCAGCCTGATGTGGAGCAGCTCATTCCTGTGGTTGTTACACCCCTGATCAGGAGGCTGAGGGCTGGGTTTTAGGATTTTAACCATCTTCCCGTGTATTTCTGTTCAAGTTGCTGGGAAAGAGAGGGTGCATGGCCACAAGGAAGGTCACAAGCAGCTGAGGCTGAGGGCACAGTCCTGGCCTTGCTCCTAGCTGGACTGGACTCGAGGATTTTGTGGCTCCAGTGGTGGGACTGGTCTCCAGATGGTTCCCAGCATGGAGAAAAGGGGATTTTATCCACTCTAGCTGGTCCAGGAGCCTGAGCAGGGCCTGGTGTGGAACAGTCGCTCTCCGGCTGTGCACCAACGCTCTCTGCTGATGCTGGAAATGTTCAATCGATATTTTCCCAACGACAGCTTGAATTTCAGTGGGTTGGTGACGCGAGCTGTGGGGGATGTAGCAGCTCCTGACCCCGGAGGACCTTTTGCTTGTGAGCAGTTAACAACTATTTAATGACTGAGTAGTTTTGATGTTCCGCCGATGCTCCTTCCCTCGCTCCCTTGTAGTTGGCCTTTTCCAGTTCCTTAAGCTCGCTCACTGCCTGCCCGAGCCGAGAGTTTTGCCATTTTAATGAGCAAGGGATGGATCACTCCAGTCAGGTATAAAGGTATTTGTTTGCATTGTGTGTGTGGGCTGAAAGGAAATCCTTTAATTAAAGACCTGAGAGGTCAGAGGAGATATATGGGATGAATGAACCCAACTCATTTATCAGTGTAAGTATGAATGTGCATGGATTCAACGAGCTGGTGAAAGCATAGGAATTGTAATTCATGCAGTGAAAATTTAAATCATGGAAAGGAAAATCCAGGGAGGCTTTTCTGCGTAAATAATCAAAGTGAGAACAGAGCAGAGATCAATTAAAAAAGCCCACATTTGGCCAGACTCCCCTGTGTTAAAAACACCTCCAGAATCACTGCTTGCTCTTCAGAGAGAATTGAATCTCTGAGAATAAGTGTTTAAATAGTTTTAGAATATTTTTAATGTATATATTAAATACAATAAATAAGAGGAAGAAGATGAAAATGTGGTTGCAGAAATAAATGGTAGATAGTGCAAGGTTCTATTTTCAAATTAATGATTTTGGATTTGTTTATTTTGCAACCACCAAACCTGAATGGGATTTCAGTAATGAGGGTTTCAACACATCACAGGGTCAGGGGGCCTCTCTGACACTATGAAGCAAAAACATTTACAGTTGAAAAAACAGCATTCCAATATAAGAAAGGTAAGAAAGAACCAGCAATTTTAGTAAAGTTAAATAAAAGACTAATTTATAATTTAAGAATTTCTTTGATTTTTAATAAATTTTGCTTCTGTAATGGAAAATTCAGGTTCCTTCAGCTCACCAGTCTCTGACACTAGATACCACACTATTGCATGAAGGCAAGACACATCTGATCACAGTGGAGAAGTGGCAATGGATGGAGAAATTCCAGAAGGGGCCCTGAAGCCTCCCTGCAATCAGGATTTGTGCCATGGGAAAGCTGAGCATCTGTTTTCAAACATCCCTGTGTTGAACCCAGAGATAAAGCACTGGGAAATCCTGGCTGCAGGGAATCCCCAACTTCCCATTAAACAATTAACATTTTGATAAGGAGCTGTACTGAGAGAGGAAAGCTCCCTTCTGGATTGTAACCTGGGTATTGCCATTATTTTAACAGTGCTGGTTTTGGTCATCTCTGCTTAAGGAAGGCTGTGCTTGGTGGTAACACTTCCAGAGTTTCCTCATGATTCAGATAATCCATATTATTTATTCTCTTGGGACTTCTCATCCCCACACACCTGCTTCCCTGCCATTTTGGCCCCAGATCTATTCTTGTGTGGATATTTTCTCCCAGTACAACCATCATGGTACAGATTTCTGGGTCAACAGAAATTTGGCCCATCCTTTACCGCTGCCCAAAAGCTCTTCATCTTCTTCATACCTCTCCAAAAATACTAAATGGGTTTTTGGTGTCCAGCCTTCTTTCTTGCCTTCAGTGAGTGTGCTCTGTTGACTCAGGCAGCCTTTCCCTGGGGGCTCTGGGAGGCCTCTCTTCCATGTGCTTGGAGCATCTCCCTCTGCAGAGGCTGAGCCTGCTGGTCTTGGTGCTGCACTGGGGCCGTGCTTAGATCCTTTCATTTATTCCCATGGAATTAAAAGTGCTTTGCATCAAAAATAATGACTAGGTAGGGCAGGGTAGCGAGTTAAAAATAAGCTGTGACATGCTTCAAGCATTCCTTCATGTCCACTTAGATCTGATTGCTGAGTTACTGCAGTGACCACTGTCACAAATATTTCCCTGCATCAGGAGAAGAGTGAATGCAGCATCTTCCTGACTGCTGGGCTCCAGGACTGGGGCTGCAGAGAAAATGCAAAGCTGCACTATCCCAATGGTGGCACGTGATGAGAAACGATCTCTATTGGCAAATCCAGCTTTAAAACTCTGTCCCAAAATCATTGCTCCATTATTTAGAGGGCGTAGATGCAGCAGGCTGATCACCAGCCCTGCTATTATTCGGTTACTGATGCTCTAAAAGTTTTGGCAGGAGACAAGCTGAAGTTGTTCAGTTATTAATAGAGATGTTATATTTTATTCATTTTGAATGAAAAAAACATAGGGTGTGATATAAGGTTCCCTGAAGTTGAAGGGCGACATGTTTTCAGTGCATGGAATCGCTGGAGAGAAGTCGAGCGAGTGACATTAAAAACCTCAGTTCTGAGAGAATCTTTCTCTACAAATCTTTCAGTGGTCTCCTCATAGCATCCAGCCAACCACAACAGCTGCTCTCCAGGTTCCCTCTTCTTCACAGGGACTCCTGGAAGTGTTCAGGTACCCCATTTATTGTACGAATGATTTGAGCACAGCCCTGCACCTCTGCACTATGCAAACAGCTCTGTGGGATCATGATTTCTGTCCTGCCTCCTGCCAGGATGTACCAAAGGAGGCCAAAAAATACCAGGCTGAGTTTTTGGGCACATATTTTGCCTTTGGTTTAGGCCAAAGCTCTGAACTGTGCCAGCACAGGCTGCAGGAGGAAAAGAGTAGCAGAGACTTTTCTGTCTGAGCTGCGGAGTAGGACAGGTTGGGTTGTGTGAGTGTGGGGACAGAGTCCCTCTGGTGTGTTCATGAATTCCCCCTTGTCCACAGGTGTGGATAACTCAGCTGTGGAGTAACTGCACTGGTCTGACTGGGTGAAGCCTGCTCAGGACTGACAGCTCGGATGGAGCAGATTCCCACAGCCCTGGAACGAACACTCAGTTCCTATTAATGCTCAGAGGCTGTGACAAGTGTGGAGCACTTGGGGGTTGACACCTATTCAGTGCTGGTTAATCCTGAATTTGTCCCATTAAAATACAATTGTGCTGTCGTTTCAAATGTAGCTGTTTTCTGTACAGACATGCACAGAACTGAAAATCCTACCTTTTTTAAATTCCACTCCAGCTGCCTGGAGGAGATAAGTCCTATCAATATCTCGGTTCCATGCTTTGTGTCTCCCAGAGGCAGGAATCCAATACACAGACAGCACTGAGCCATCCCCCTGTTAATGAGTGGGTGGATATAAATATGGCACTATGGACAGATGCATATTTTGTAATTCCCCTTTACAGATTTCATTAAGGTGAATTTGCAGGTTTCCTCCCCTGCCATTTTTGTAACCATTAGTGGTTTTCTGCTCATTTGCATTTTCAGCTAGCCAAAATTGTCCTAGTTTCCCATTTATTGGTTCCTGAGGGTTAATCCAGTATACATATTTTTCCTAAATGCTAAAGGCAAAATGTATCTTGCAGGGAAAACAAAATGTGTTATCAGGTAAGATGCTGATACCAAAAATAAATTCAAAAACAATTGGGAAGCAAAGAAATAATGTCTGTTGAACTTCCAACCTGTGTCTTAAACAGAAGTTTTGCTATGGGATAATTCAGAAAGAAGAAACATGTAGGAAAGGAAATGCCAAACCCAAAAAGTTACAGGACACACACGCTTTTAAATTCATGAGGACTCCAGAAATTTGCAATAAACCCCAATCTTTTCCAAAGACCTGCTTCAGGTCCCTGATAATTGTTAATGGAAGTTTGCTGGTGGGGTTTGGCTCCTGTTCTCCCAGCCATATGCAGACTCACGCAAGGAGACATTAAAACTGGTACCATCTGTGGCTGATAGTTTACAAGCCTTAATTAGTCAAAGTTTATCCTTACAGCGAACACAACCAGTGTGTTTAGCAGACAGCAGGCCCACACATGTCAGCAAGAAGATTTCCCCTGTTTATGCCATCGTCCACATCAGAAGAGAGGGAGGGAGGATCAAAGGAGATGGCTACAAAAGGCTGCAAAGAGAGACTTTTCCCCATGGCATCCCAAGGACAAGGTTAACACAGTCATTTTCATGTATCCCATGGGATAACTGCTCTGTGACTTGTTAGCAGAGAGTGGAACACTTGTGCCTGAAACTTGTAATGCTTCAACTAAAACGGATACTTGGTGTGTGATGTCTCGGTGACATCTGTCATCCCCAGCACAGTCACAGAAATGCTCTCATGTCTAGAGAATCAATTTTAACAACTTCAGCCTTCTTTGAATTGTGATCAAGACCCATCTTGGGCTGGGATTCCTATAATCTGATTTTAGGCAGGTTTGACAGCTAGTTTAGCAGGATTGTCAGTGATTCTCCCCACCCTAAGATAAGAGCCAGATCTGGCTCTCTCCTCTGACTGGAGGGCTAGTTTTGATTCAACCTCCTCCTTTTGAGGTTAGGTGAGAGCAATCCTTTGGTGTAGAGGTGCTTTGCAGTATTCTTTATTGCTTCCACCCTCACTCTGTCTGGAATTAGACACCAGCAGGACAATCCTTAATGTCACAGACCCAGTTAATGCATTTTTCTTGCAGTGTTTCCATCCAGCTCTGTTCCAGGTGCATCACCAGAGTTAGGCAAGGCGTTTGCTCCAAGCAGCTCTGTTGGGTAAAGGAGATAGCAAAGCATTTATCTCTAAAGTTAATCCTTTTGAAAGCTGGGGGATCACAGTGCTGATCCTCAGCTAAGAGAGCATGAACTACCTCCCTCTTTCATGCTCCTGACCGATAACTGGAGCAGAGCTGGCTCCAGTTTTGGAGGCAGATGCAAAACAATTCTTCCAGATGGAAGCCAGAGTGAAGCAGGCAAGATGCCATCTGGAAAGAAAGGGCCCTTGCTGTGCAGATGCACATTGCAAAAATGATAGAAATATGAAATTGGAAAAAATCCCCGCATGTCTGTGGTGAATGGGAGAGTTCACTGAGTAACTTGCTGCTGGCTCCTGCCTTTCCAGAGAGTGAACTGTGCACAGCAGCCTGGTAATAAGGCCTGGAGTAAGAATCTGTTCCCATCTTTCCGGATTTAGCTTAGTCTGTTTGGGTTTGGTTTGGGGTTTTAATTTTTTTTTTTCAGTCACTCTTTATTTTGCGGTGTGGGTTTAACCAGATTCTTCACCCATCTGAATGGATGCAAAATGTTTCCAAGAGCTGTTGCTAATAGTGAGAGGTTTGGGCTCTGGCATTATCCAGCTCCACGCACTCCACAGTATTTTGGGCCAGGAACTGAAAGGACAGACTGGAGCCTTTGCACAGTGGATAGAGGAAATTGCACTTTGGAGCTAAAGAAATTTCCTGCAAAGTGCTTTTCAGTTTGGTAATGAACATGTTCCTTCACAAGAATCTTATGGTATCAGAAACAAAGAATGGACAAGGAAGAGGAAGCAGGAAGGTTAGAAAGCCAGGATGGGCTGGATGGTGAATATGGGAATCCCAAAAAGCATCTCCCTCATTGTGTGCCCAAGTTATCTTCCAGGCTGTTTCTGTGCTGGGATTCAGGACTGATCTGTGGGTCAGCAAAGCTCAGGCCAGTGGCTCTGGTGGGGACCTGTCCCAAGGTGGGAGGCTGCTCAGTGGCCACAGGCTGCCCCACCATTCCTCTCCAGAGTGTGATGGACTCTCACCTGCACATCACAGCCCCCGGTTTGCCTTGCCAGGCAGATGGCCTGTGATTTACCTCGAAACAGCTTCATTTAGAGAGTGTTAATTCACAACAATCTGAGGACTCTGGATGTGAATTCATTGCAGACTGAGGAGTTTTCTGAGGCAGCTCTTCAGTGCAATCCTGTCTGCAGATTCCTGAATACATTTCTGTTCAAGAGCCATCAAATCTCAGACAGGCTACATCTGCCACATTATTTTTTAAAAACTTTTCATCATGGGAACAAATGTGACAGAAATGTGTGAAAAGCAGAAATAACAATGAGCTGTTCCAGATACCCTTCAAATACCCTAATGAAGTCGAGACCACACATGGATGGAGGCAGATCTGCTTGGTTGTATGTCACAGTCCATACTGTCCTCACCTGGAATCAGGACTTGCTTTAGGACATTTTTCTTTCAGAGGGAACTGTGGCAATGCAGACCTGGCAGCATCTTGCATTCACTCTCTGGGCTCTAAAGCACAAAGCCTCAGGAGCTTCAGGTTTTTATCTCTTCTGGGATAGAAAATCCAATGATTCTCCCACTCTTATCTCTGAAAATTAGGCTACGAGGGCTGTGCTTCAGGCAGATTTTCTGCAGAACTTACTGGACTTGAATGATATAACTCCATTGTACCAGCCCATACCCAGGAGTAAATATTGAGATGTAGGAATCTCAGTATAAAGTAGTGGAGGTGCACACATCTGGAGAGAGGAATTTTGACTGTTTAGAAAATCCATTACAATAAAATCCCTGGAAAAATCTCCAGATTTTATGGTTAGAGAAAGCCATGCTGAAGGGTCAATGGACTGAGAGCAGCTCTGAAGAAGTTGTGAGAGGGACTGTGATGCATCAAAAATCAGAATGAGAGTGCTGGGGGAAGAGATCTTTGTCTCGATGCTGGATGGATCTCCACGTGAAGATATGAGGTAAATGCTGTTTATTCCTGCCCATGGTTTGCTGCTGTTTGAGACTGAGTGTCTGCACTGCTGCTGGACCAGGCACTGCAGAGAGCGCACAGAGGAATAAACAGGAAATCAGAAATGAGGAGATATCACTGTCAGATGGCACTTAAAATTAGCAGAGAGTTGGTGGTGGGGCTCAGAGCTGGGAGCTGGGGGATCCCACTGACTGGCTGGGGGATGGTGTCCGGCTCACACAGCAGCCAGAGGTGGCCCAGGGCAGTGGGAATGTGCCTTGGCAGCAGCTCTCAGCACTCTTTCCCCCCTCCTGATGCCTCCTGATGTGGTTTGGTGGGTGGTGAGAAGGCAGCTGCTCCCTAGAAGCTGTTTAGAGACCCTGACTCGGCACTCTGAGCACTGACCCCAGGCAGAGTCAGAGGCATCGCTTTGCTGGTAAGACTGTGAGTTTTTGTTCAGATTAACCACCACCAACAAAAAATCCTGGAAAAGACTGGAGTGAGGAAGCAAAGAGTCTCTCTTAATGGTGTTTGTAGGCTGGAACAGAGAAGCTAAGAGCAGCAATTCAAATTTTTAGCCTCTCTCCTAAGCTGTATTAATGAGGGTGAAATGTCAGTTGACTGCACTGTGCTTTGAATCAGACTGTTAGAGCTGGACTGACACCTGACAAACTGGAAAAAATGAGCAGCTTTGCAAATGCGTTCTTTATATACTGGCAAAGATGAATAAATCAATCAGGAGTAAGATGGAAACAGCAATATAGAAATGAAAGCTGTCACAATACTGGCCAGATGTACATGAGCGATGAAAGAACAAAAAAATCATTAAGTGACACACTTTCCTTCCAGTACTATTACTTATCTGAAGAATTGAAAAGTGTAGACAGTCATTTAATGATTTCAAATTTTTGGTGTCTATATCTCTCTGGATGTCCCATTTCAAAATACGAATAGTGTAAGGAAGTGTAGGAAATGACCTGCAGGATCCATAAATGCCCCAGAGCTCTCTATCCATCAGAGACAGCAGGAGCTGCTATTTGGGAAGAACACAGAAAATGGTCACATCCTCTGGCCCATTCCCTCTGTATCCCTAGCTCTCCCAGTTGCTGTACTTAGGATATCTCTTCCTGGTCCTCCAGCTATCCAAACAAGTACCTGCAGTGCAGGAATTTGTCTTCTCCCTTTGTCATCCTGTGAATGCCATTAGTGCCCACAAGTGCCTGGGGCAGCCACTTCCATTTGTCCATTGCTGTGCAGTTACTTTGATTTAGCTCTGCAGCTCTGTATTCACTTTATTTACTCTCCTTCTCTCCAAACTGAAGACATTCTTTTCAGCCTCTTATAAACAACTTCTTCCCCTTGGTCATTTCAGCTGCCCTTTTTCACCTCTCTGCCTCCACTATTTCTTTCTTGAGGTGTGGAGGCTGTGAATCCACGCTTCTCAAAGATGTGAGCATGATCAGCTTTTACAGAGCTGCAGGATGCTGCTGCCTTGGCTACTGCTGCACAAGGTCCTGATGATTTCTGAGAAGTGCCACCCTCAACACCAAAATCTCTTCCCATGGGTGTCAGTGCCTGGTCTGAGTTCAGTCCCATGCATACATGGTTTGTATTCCTTTTGTATCACCTAGGAATTTTTCTGTCCTGAAGTCCATCTGTGACTCTCAATAATTCATTTATAACAATCAGAAATCAGCTGACTGGGGGTTTGTAAATGGTTTCAGCTGCCATGTTCGTGAATGTCTACTTAAAACAGCATCTTGAGAGCCCTGGCTGTGAATTTAAAAGACGAATGTAAGAATTTAAAACTTTTACATATTTTAAATGTAAGAATTTAAAAGGCATTATGCCTAATTTCAAAATAATTTGAAAATATTTTAAAAGAATAAATATATAATATAGTCTAACATAACATTTTATAGATTACATAATAGAGTGTAATTAATATGCCATAATATATAAATAATAAATGCAATTTAAGAATTTAAAGATGTTATAGCCTATTTTTTCATTAATAGACTAACATTATCATTTATGGTCTACTTTCTAACCACACACGTTGTCACAACTTGCTTGTGCACAGGAAAACAAGCAATTGAGAATAGGAAAATCCATATTCCTTCAGCAGTCAGCCCCACTTCACAAGTCTCTCTAGTGACCCTGTGCAAATTTCTTTCTGAACATCATTTATTGGGCTGTTTGGTTTGTTGGCTCTTTCTTAGCAAAGCATCTGCATAACTTTATCTTAAAAATGTTTGTCATATCGTGTCAACTGCTTCAAGACATGAGCTGGTGCAGAGCCTAAAAATAGCTCCTTGGAGATGACTGGCCTGGCCTAAAGCCAGGCTGGGATCAAGGAGGAATAAATGTGACTTAAATTCACTTTCGCTCACTCGCATCCTGAACTCTGACCGAGGACTGGATGAAACCAATGCAAACGATGGGACTGTGCATAAAAAAAGACTGAGAATGAGAAGAGAGGGACATTTTTACCCCAGTTCTCTTGTTATTTCCCTCCCTGTGCCACATTGGCCGCACTTAAGGCACCACAGAGTGTGTGAAACAAAACATTCGGCGGCTACTGGAGAAATCGATGGAGAGATGTTTCCCCAAACAGAGCACGAGGGAAGGAGGTGGGGAGGGAGCTTCCTGCTTCCTTCCCAAACTGCAGCTCCACACAGACTCTGTTCTGCACTTGAAGCCCTCTTTAAAGGCAGCACGTTGTGTTCCTGAGTTCTAAATTCTGTCTGATTGGACACCCGAGTCAGGGGGATCATTGGAATCACCAGAGGGATAACAAACACCTCAGCTGGGAGAAACTCAGCTCTTCAGTGTAGACCACCAGTGCCACTGAAACAGATGCTTACTTGACATTTGGGACTTGGAAATGTCCATGAATAGAAATCCTAATGAAGGAAATGCCAAGTCAAACCATCTCCTTGTGTGGCTGGCTTTGACATTTCCAAGCGTAGCCTCTCTCCTGGGCCATCATTTTGCACCCACACTTGTCTGACAACTTGCTGAAGAAGTGCATCCAAACAGACAATGAAATGCCTGCATGATTTGTGCAGGAGGGAAGTAAACAAAATATCACTGGGAATAAAACCTTTTCAGATGCAGCTAAAAAAAGCAGTATCAGACACTTCCAAGCGCTGGAAAATTGCTTCTCTCGCTGCTGCTTGGCTCATTTCAGTTCGCTCTTTTGGGATGAGATTTTTCTTGATGAGGTTTGAGTGGACTTTGATTGAAACATCTGAAAGTTCCACAATAATTGTTGCTAAGTGTTTGGTGCTCCTCATGTTTGGAGAGTCAGTCAGCTCATCTCCATGGCACGGGGAGAGTGATTTACTCAGAAATCTGCCGAGAATAAAGATCTTCAGTGAACTGGGAGGACAGGGGCTGTGAAAGTGTAAAGTTCTCTGTCCTGTTCCGTTCCTCAGCTCTCATAACTGATGGTCACATTTGTGCCCACTACAGCTAGAAATTGTTTTGCCTGGGAAATTCTCCATACTTTTCTACTTCAACTCAGAGCCTGATCCCCAGTCAAATAAACAAGCAGTGTTAAATTTTGTAATGCCTCTCCTTTTACCTCTTCCCTTCCTGCCCGTGTTGCCTCTTTCTTAGTAACATGCAAAACTGAGATGCAAAGGGCTCTTTGCCCCATTTCACCAAGGCAGGACGTCAAGAAGCTCTGCACAAAATCTGTGCTGGGCTGTTCAAACAAGTGACACATTCATTAGACTCAGCTGAGCATGGGAGGAATATTGAAGATGATGTGCAAACTGTAAACAGGTCACCTTCTTCAAGATAAAGTGGATTACTTCAATGCAAGAAATAATTAAGTGCAATTTCTTTTCACTCTCCCTTTTGTGATCTAATTGATGCCTGTTTGGGAATACAAGACTATTTGTTTAGCAGGTTGACTTTCCTACTTGTGGATATATTTGGTCTAAATTCCTTTTGTTTTCGGCTCTGAGAGAGCTTATGATTTACAGGTAAGGATTTTTCCATGTGACATGGAGTGGCATCCTGTTTTGAAAC
The DNA here is from genome assembly GCA_013396875.1 of Vireo altiloquus. Classification (NCBI taxonomy): domain Eukaryota; kingdom Metazoa; phylum Chordata; class Aves; order Passeriformes; family Vireonidae; genus Vireo; species Vireo altiloquus. The sequence continues at coordinate 62,068 of VZRF01004307.1, forward strand.
CTCCTGTTCCAAAAGAAAGGATTAAAATATGGAGAGCTCCCACTTGTGAAATGCAGCTCCTGATGAAGGTCCTGATTTCTCCATTGTGTGAGAAGCAGGTAACAGACAATGTAAAATTGTTTGAAATACGTTTCAAAGCTGGGTTTTTCTTGCAGAAAATTCCACCCCTATAGAATAGTCCCATCAGCCTAGCGCTGGGCCAAGGCAAGTGAAATAATATAAGAGGTGGGAATCTCCGAAACACTCTTCTGCTGAAAATGTAATTGCTTTGTTTTGAAAGTGCCTAATGATCCAAAAAATGGGTTGATAGCTTTCAAAGCTTTCAGATCTGGAGATGCTGACAGAGCAAATTTAAGAGAGGAAGAAACTTTGTTTTTAGTGCCTCCTTTTCCAGACTTTCTCCTGACAACCATTATTCATTAGCCAAACTGGGGTAAGGGGTAATGCTCTTGAGAGCATTCAACATATATGGTAGAGAAAAGCAGAGGACAGAGATGTGAAACAGATGCATTTTTCAATTAATAAGCAGATAGAAGCTTGCAGGAGTACTGTGAACTGAGGATAGCACCCATTTGTCCTTTCTTCCCTCCATCCTCCTGCTTTGTGCAGGGGAAAGCAGGGCAGGACCAGTGCTGGTCCTCATGGTCTTTTCCGTGGATAAATGAGCAGATTTCCAGTCGTGGGATCAATGCATCCTCATGGTGTCTCCTGACTCCAGGATGGAGATCCCTGTTTGTTGTGCCACATGCTGAGCCTTTGCTCTTGGCATCTTCTGGGCTCTGATGGAGACAGCTCAGCTTTGCCCTGGGGGATGCACGGAGTGGGGCACGAGGCTGATTCCCATCTCAGAAATTGGTGAAAACAGGTGCAGAGGAGGTGTGCAAAACAAATTCAGATTAAAAAGAGACCTGGTACTGCACAGAAACTAAAGAGAGAAGATTGAGGAGCAGCATGTGGGAAAATCCCCAATATTCTGTGATATTCCCCCTGCATGAAGGCTCTGAGGAGAAGCTTGTTGAGAGGATGCTGAGTGAGAGCACGTTCTGTGCTGAGGAGCTGGGGGGAGGAAGGGAGAGACAGCTCCAGAACATGGTGGGTGGGAAAGCTGATCCCAGCAGAGCGAGGACAGGCAAATTCATCTCAAGAGACGGTCACAGCAGCACTGCCAAACCTCAACTTCACACCAAGTGTCTTGTTTCTGCCTGCATATGTAAATAACAACAGCAATTCCAATCAAGAAAACAACATTCTCTCTTCAGAGAAAGAAATTGCAGATCTGGGGGTGGAAAGTGTCATCTGCACGGAGCGTTGAGGCTTTGGATTCAGTGACAGGTGATTCCTGACTCTGTACAAGCAATAAAGGCACTTAGCCTGTTTGCATTAGGCTCTGGGATTTGTTTTCCTGGCAGATTACTCCAGTGAATCCTGGCATAAACACCAACAGCTACCCACTGAGGTGCTCTGCAGGAGGGAAATATGGGCTCAGGCTATTTCAGTGAACTAAAACTGGAATTAAATTAATGCCAGAGTGAAAATGCTGGAAATAAACCCCCCTGTGCTGATGAATTCTCATGTAACAGAATCACTCTTCAAGAGGGTTCTAATGCTAAAACTTTGGGGGTAAAATGATAGGAGGAAGAAGAGATCTCAAAACAAGATCTTTACATACACATACACACGCACACACACGTGTGTAAAATGCAACTCAAATATATCTAAGACGCAGTTTGTTACCTCCACGTGCGTTTTAAAAATAAAAAGGCAATTTTGTAATAAGGTTTCTGAAATTTTTGAATGTGTTTTCTGAAATTTCATTGCCAAAATTAGGTGGGCATTAAGAAATGACCAGAAATTCCAGGGTCTTCCAAGAAGAAACCCCCAGACACTGCTGTGTGTAATGCAGGTATGTGCACTTCCCTATGCCACTAAAAACTTCATAGCTTGATATTTTTATGGTCCACTTTAGTTAAAAAGCTTTTATTTTTAATGCTGGCAGTCTTCAAGTAATATCACCAAAATTGGTTTGCCTCATGAGGGTGATCACGCAGTTTTAATGATTTAATTTCAGATTTTGAGGGGTATTATAGCTGAGCAAGGCAGGTCTGGAGAACAGCTTTCTCTGCAGCCTGCTATTAAATACCTGCAGGTGTGCTGGATTCAGGGAACATCTCTGGCATTAACATAGACACATAAAAGGAAGACTGTATTTCCAAAGATCTTAAGAAGCCTTCAAGGTCAGATGAAAAATTGGATAAACAGACACGCTTTTAAAATTATCTTCTGATCTTCTTCAAATATTGTGTTTTTTTCTTCAGAATCTTTACTTAATCTTTTAATTTAACCTCATAATAATAAAGATGATAGAGTAGAGAAATGCTGAAATACAGATTGAAAGACATTGGCTTTTTAATTAAGCAAGATGTATGCTTACTTTGCTAAAGGTTAGAGTCTGTCTGGTGAACACCAGTACAGAAAGGACTCAAGAGACTGAATTTTTGTGCTGTGAATTAACAGAAAATGTGAGCTCTGTGTTGGGCCCATTCAGTGATTTGCTGAGCCACTGAAACCTGAGTGTGCCTGGATGCCAAATTCTGCTTGTACATGCAAATTTGGGTCAAGATTTATAAAAACAAGTGTCACAACTTATATTTCCAACAGCTAAATCATCTACTCATTTTCAAAGGAATGTTTATGAGTTCAGCAGTGACCCCCCAGTTTTATCTCCACAAGCAGAGGAAGCTCCAGTGGGAACATTTAAGTTGTTCAAATATTCTTCATAAATTCACTGGATTGAACTGTGTCTGTATAATCTCATATTTTACTAAAACTGGGGAAATTGAATCTTGGAGGTCATAAAGTTCTTGGACTTAAAAGCCAATAAAATGCACTGAAGATCCCACTTTAAACAAAAATTTTTTTTTTCACTCTGCATTCCTGTCTTCCACTGCACTTAAGAAATTTTTAACATGGTTCACACAGGTCAATCTCTACTGAGCATTAAAGTTATTTCTTAAGAGAGAAAAAAAAAGCCCCACTGAGTCAGCAGGACTGCACTCTCTGCACTTGCATTAGCAGGATTTTTTATTTTGGGGAAATGCTTGGAATTTTCCTCTGATTTTGGTGACCCAAACTTGCAGAGCTGGGCCATACTTTTTCTCTACTGCCATGGGTAATAAAGGTTGGATTCTTCTCCTGGCTTCTGAGGGAAACCTCCTTCCTACTGGGCAGCTGTGGCTGAGAGATGGTTTATGTTCAATTTGTTGGATTATGCAATTGTCCTGGTTCTGGCACAACTGCAGCATCATCCCAGGGACTGCAAACTCAGAACTGCAGGAAACTGGGGAGGGAAAGGGAGAGAAATCTCTTCTTCAGGGGGAAAAATGGAATCTGCTTCCCACCTCATGACTTCAGATTTTATTCGGGTTTAAGGCATTCTAAGAGTTTCTCTCCCTGTTTCTTCCATATTTTATTAATATGTCTCTTCTACACTAGAGGCTTTCTACCAATCACTAAATCACAGGAACTTAGGTCAGAGAAGAAAGGAGGAATAAGAATAAGAATAAGAATAAGAATAAGAATAAGAATAAGAATAAGAATAAGAATAAGAATAAGAATAAGAATAAGAATAAGAATTAAGAAGAAGAAGAAGAAGAAGAAGAAGAAGAAGAAGCAGAAGAAGAAGAGGAAGAGGAAGAAGAAGAAGAAGGAGAAGCCGACATCCTGAATACTCCATGTTCTCCCCATATTAATGTATAGGGCAAAATCTAAAAACTACAAACCCATTTTCTGTGGTGCACGAAACAACTCTCTCTTCATTTCTTTGGTGCTTTCTGCTCACCCAGAAGTGGGGGCAGTTTTTCCCATGGGCTTAGTTCATCGGCTAAGACTTTTTGGGGAGCTTTGGGGATAAAATATGTCCCTAAAAGATCAGGGAAAGTTTTTTGGCTTTCCTGGGTTCCAACAAATAAGTTTTTGAGTTTCCATTCTCTGTAATTTTTACTGTGAAACAAGGAAGAATCAATTCTACTCTGTCCTTCCTGAAAACATTGTTTCTTCCTGAAAACCTATATCAGGAGTAAGATAAAATTGCTCAGTCAACACAACTGATGTCCATTTGAAAAGGGAATAGTATTTGCTGTGTTTTATAATATCCCAGCTGAGACAAGAAAAAGATAGCAAGCTGCAGGAATATATCCTGTATTACATAAAAGAACCACGAGATTAAAGCTGACTGTGATCTTGTTTGCTCAAGATTTAAATTTATGTCTCTCATAGATAACAGTGGCCTTAGCCTGCATTTACAGTGGCAGAGAGGAATATTTGGTCATAAAAGCTGAAGTTTGATGTGTTAAAGAGAAAAACGAAAAGCCCTTCAATATTTCTGCAACAAGATGGTGTTTCCATTTGATCTTGACGAGTTATTTATTCAATTGGTGCCTCAATTTCCCAGCAGTAAATTGGAAATGAAACTTCTGTGAGTGCCACAGTGTTACTGAAAAATTCAATTATTGTGGGAGGATTTGAGGATCCAAATCGTAGGCACTAAAAAGTGGTTTTTTATTGACATTCTCTGCATGCAACATCAAGATATCAGTGTTTCTCTTCCCCTGTGCTAGTTAGAGAGAAATATTTGGATATCTTTTCCCACTTAAGCACATTTAGAGCTCTCTGAAGGGCCCCATTGTCTCCAGAGGCTAACTGAAATTAAATGGAGTTGCTCATTGGCATTTCCAGAACAACTAGTGAAAATCAATTGTTGAATTTAGCCACATCATTGTCAGTAAATAGACCTTCTGATCCAATTTCAAGGTCAGTGCACATCAAGCTTAATTAAAATGGTGTGGTGTGTTACCCATTGTTATTGAATGATTTTAAATGTCCAAGAGAGCTTCTGAGGGCTCTGGGATTCACTGGAGCAATAGAAAAAAAAGGGAAGACTAAGAGGACCTAGAGAGCTCTTATTTCTGCTTCCATTTCTCTTATTCATAAGTTGCTAGGAATAATTTACCCAGCGATTTTCTAGATTAGCTTGAACTGGCTAAAACCAGCATTGTTGCTGAAAGAAGTGCCTTTTTCCCTCAAGGCATTTCCTCCTCCACGTGTGAGACTCTGCTGGACCTTGGGAAGCCTGGCCTAAGCTAAAACAAAATGAAAAACATAAATCCTGCACCTTAACGTCGTGTTAAGTGTGTAATTGCTTGAATTTTCTTAAAAATAACCATATTGATTTTCATTTCTGCACAATTTTAAGCCATGAAAACATGTTAAATTTAGTAAAAGCTACTTATTTTCATTGGTAGAAGAGAGATCAGTATCTGGAGCCACTGTGTCATTTAATTACAGGAGAACTGGGATTATTTTTTTTTTTAGTTACTCTATAAAATGACCTCCTGAAGAACATAAAAAAGAAAGTACAAGGAAAGTATAAATTAAGGTGAAAGGCACAGTGGGAGTCAGTTCTCTTCTCCCACCTCTTGTTCCACCCACTGAATCCAAGACTAGTATGAGTCTCCCTCCTTTCCCTTTGCTCCCACTGCCTCCTGAGAGATCCGACCTTGGCCTTTTATCTGACTCACTTGAATTGGATGGGATATGACATCACTGAAGTAATTTTTTGGCCCACTGGGACTCACTTTTCCCATCCACTGGCTCCGTTTGCAAGGGCAGAATTCCACCCACTGCGCTGACTTTCCCCGGCACCAGCACGCCAAAAACATTCAGAGGGCAGCATTATTCCTTTTCTTAATTAATAAGAATATGAGCAACTCTTCCACTGTGAAATATTCATTGAGAATTTGCTGATAAATATTCATCAGCGTTAACAAATAATTTTTTCACTTGCGTTCACCAGTGACACTTAAAATGAGAATACACACACACAGAGCTGAGCTGTATTACAAACCACTGCTATTATGACAAGCTGCAAAACGAATTTATTTCAGGAGCCTTGAACACAGATCATGGCAGTAAAATGTCTCCCTTGTACACATCAGTGGTTGTTTGTGGCACAACAGCACTTGTGTGTTTTAATAATGTAACTACTCCCTTGAACAGTGCTTATTTCCTCAGTGATGGATCACACGCTTACAGCAGCAGATGAAATGCTTGCGGTGACATTTTTAGCGCTGGAAATCAGAGCATTTATACTTGGTGCAGACTCAAAATTGTCTCCATTTTCTACAACATCTCGGTACTACAACAGACTTTCACTGGGAAAAATAAAAAGTTTTTTTTTAAACGGTAACTGCAAGAGATTCTGACTGAAACTATGAATAGTTTAGATTGTTTTCCTTGCTCTCTTACCTAAAATAGAGCCAACTGGATGATGACAGTTCATTCTGAGGCTCTCACACAGTTGATTTCTGGGCTGTTAACCAAGCACAGTCCCTGTTTGCTGCCCTGAATTCAGGGGATTCACTCCAGTCCTCAGTTTGGCAGTGGCTCCCTGGCCTCTCCTGGGGTCACACTCGGACATTCTCCTCTTTCTGTCTTTGCACCTCTTCAAACAGTTCCTAACATTTCCTTTCCAATGGGAAAGGCTGAGAGAGCTGGGATTGTTCAGCCTGGAGCAGAGAAGGCTTTGGGGTCACTTAATTGTGGCCTTCCAGTGCTTGGAGGAGCTACAAGAAAGATGGGAAAGACTCTCTCCAAGGGCCTGGAGTGACAGGACAAGGGGGAATGGCTTCACACTGACAGAGATTAGGTTCAGATTGGATATTAGGGAGAAATTTTTCCCTGTGAGGGTGGTGAGGCCCTGGCACAGGCTCCCCAGAGAAGCTAAAGTGCTTCTTTTGCTGCAGAAGTCAAGGAAATCGAGGGATTAAAATGACTGCATTTGAAAAAGAGCAGAGAGGTGTGGCCCCAGGTTTGGCCTGAGTGAGAGGTGGTGTGTGCTGCTCTTCATCTCTGGGGGCCAAATCTGGGATTTTATGTACCCCATAATAACAAAATGAGATCACAACTGCTGTGGAGAAGGCACAGAGCAAAGAACCTGCAGCTTCCAGTTAACAAGAGGTTTTTCACCAGCTTGTAGGTACTCAGGAGGTTTGGTGGGGATGCTCCTGAGGGGGAGTGGGTCTAGAGCTGTTCAGGGAAGGATTAAATCAAAGTGACAAATGAGGCAGAGAGGGGAATGTGCGCTCAAGTGAAGAGAGTCACTCACCAGCAGATTTGAAAGGGAATATCTTCACAAGAGAGTAATTAATCTTATGTAGGATTTTCACAGAGAGCTCGTAGGAGGGCTGTGAGCAGAGCAAAAGGGAAGGAGCAGGTCGGAGTGACTTTGTGCATTGGCTGGTTTTGATGCCTTAAATGGCTACCTAGAAACAGAGACTAGACAGGAATAAAGGAATAAAGGAGGGATTTATTTGAAAGGCCTTCAGAGGTCACACTCTGGGCTCCAGAGGCTCCTGCCTCAGTGCATCCCAAAATGGACAATGACAGCTCCCGAGTTCTTCCCACTTTGATATCAGCATCAATTCCCCAAGCAGAAGCCAGGCAAGGATGGAATTTGCCCAAGCTTGGCCCCCTCTCCCCAAGATGAAGGTTTGCAGTTGTTGGGCCCAGGAGGGTCTGGGTGTCCTTGGAGAGTGAGCTGGAGAGGCTTTGTTATGTCAGTGTGAGCATGAGAGAACAGCACTGAACGAGCTCCAGGGACCTGCAGAGTTACACTGGGAACTGCAGGGTTGGGAACACAGAAAAGGTAAAGCCTAAGGCATCATTTTCATACTGGCCATCCAGCTCTCTTAGAGAGCACAAAGGAATATCTGGATTTTAACCCCATCTTCTCTGAGCTCCTGTTAAGGGGCACACCAAAGGCCTCTCCAGGAGCAGTCCTGATGACATCCATGTGTAAATAAGCAATCCCAAATGTGAAAGCTTTGCTCTGGGGTTTATTACCTCATCAGATTAATTTGAAGTGTCTGACAAATGAATCATCAGATGAAGCTGTGCCAATTATTACTACCTTAGTAAGGTAATTATCACTACCTACCTTAGCAGGCAATTATTTCCCACACCTTTGACTTGCTGACATTCACTGGAGGGTCATTCCTGAGCTACAGGGAGATGCCACCTCTACTGCCACCATGGCTGTGGGCACTGCCCACCAGAGCTATGGCTGAAAATCAGCACAGCAAAGGGTTTGCCACTTGGGAGAGTCTGAAATTGCCACCTGCAGGGTCTGTCTCAGACAATCAGCCACAAAAGTCTGGTGGAATCACCACCAAGAGAGTTGCTGCTGAGGGGAGCCATGTCCACAGCTGAGATCTTCAGACTGATTGATCTGCAGACGAAGGATGGTCAAAATGTATCAATAAAGCAAATTCAGAGTGCCATCGTGAAGACTGGAATTCATCACAGTGTTCTGTGGGATGGGCCAAGCTCTATGCAACAGGTATGTGAATTCTAGGGGAGGAAAGGGCCAAAGATAAACTTTAGCTTCTGTTGATGGGAGGGAACATTACAAAGGGAAGAGGAAAAGAACAGAGGGGTAGGCAATTAAAATTTCAGCCTGACTTCTGTTCAATTCCTGCCTTTGATGGGGTTTGAGCTTCAGGATGGACAGTATTTCTCAGTTAACCTCCCACACCAAACCACACCAGGCAGAGAACATAAAATAAATCAATAAAACCCCAGAAAGATCCTTGAAGTCATTACCACAGCCCTTGAATAAATGGCTCAGAAAACTTGGGGCTCTGCCACTCTGTTTTCTTCACCTCAGCGCCTGGAGGTTGCAGAGGATGTTGTGTGTCTGGGTGGAGCCTTCCCAGTCCAGATGTGGAGCAGAGGATGCTGAAGGCAGGAGGGTGGCTCTGGTATTAATCACAGAATTACTGACGTGCCATCCCTTCTCCTCCTGGTTTGTTTTTTAACCAGCTGCACAGGCACAGCCCGAGAGGGGGCTGGTTGCCAGGGAAAGGAGCAGGAGGTGGCTACAGACCTGTTGCTCAAAGCTGGGGAGGGCCCTGTACAAGAATTTGTGCAAAAGTGCCACACGGTTGGTCTGGCAGCACCAATCCACGTGGTGGGAAAAGGTGGCTTTTCCCAGATTTCTGTGGAGATGTGTGTGATGAGCCCCACACGGTGATTCCTGTTCTGAAGGCCAGCAGCCCTGTGTAAGTGTTCAGGAACTAAACAAAGCAAGGCAGATACCATCAAAGAGAGAAACCTCAGTTTATAGAGAGCTGTTGAGTCAATAAAGCTGTTCCCCTCACCCCCCTGCTTCCCATGTACTTAGCCAACACCAGCTGTGGCCCAATTAAACTCAACTGCTTACAGAAATGGAGCTGGTGCAGACAGGCACACAATGGATTATGATTGTAATCACTTAAGAGGTCACAGCAGCTCAGCGCTTGTGTTTTCTGATTTCTGGGTGAGACACAGCACCGAAGTTCTGACCCATTTTGGGTAGCTACAGACCCTCCAGCCCCTTGTTGTTTGTTGGGAAGGTGAAATACAGCTTGTGGTGTCAGCAGGCACATGCTGACTCTTCAGTCTGTTCCAGAGGTAGGTGCTGCCATCAGGCCAAGGAGGAATGATGCCTTAGGTTCTAACTTTTATATTTTTCCAGTCCTGCAGTTCCCAGTGTCACTCTGCAGTTCCCTGGAGCTCGTTCAGTGCTGTTCTCTCATGCTCACACTGACATAACAAAGCCTCTCCAGCTCGCTCTCCAAGGACACCCAGACCCTCCTGGGCCCAAAAGTGTAAACCTTCATCTTGGGGAGAGGGGGGCAAGCTTGGGCAAATTCCATCCTTGCCTGGCTTCTGCTTGGGGAATTGATGCTGATATCAAAGTGGGAAGAACTCGGGAGCTGTCATTGTCCATTTTGGGATGCACTGAGGCAGGAGCCTCTGGAGCCCAAAAGTGTGACCTCTGAAGGCCTTTCAAATAAATCCCTCCTTTATTCCTGTCTAGTCTCTGTTTTTAGGTAGCCATTTAAGGCATCAGGAGTGTTGGGAGCAACAGACAGTGAGATTCCTACTTGCAGAATCAGTATGGTCCTAACTCCAGGCTGTGAGCTCCAGTTAAAATCTAAATACCTCTGTGCAGATGGGAAAAGAACCTGTAAACCCAGAGATGCTGCAGGGTGAAACACTTGCAGTGGCTTTCCTTGTGCAGTGTCTCTCCTGCATCCGGAGGGTGGGATGTGGCACCCTCCCCCATGGGGACACTGCTGCTCTCCTGTTGGAGCCCAAGGAAGCCAAAAAACTTCTCCTGACCCTCTAGGGACACATTTTATCCCTAGAGCCCCCAAAAGTGGCTTAGCCTTAGAACTAAGCCCACGGGATCATCTTCCCCCACTCCTGGGTGAGCTGAAAGCACCAAAGAAATGAAGAGATGGTTGTTTAGGGCACCACAGAGAATGGGTTTGTAGTTTTAGGTTTTACCCTATATCTTAATATGGGGACAATATGGAGAATTCAGGGTGTCAGCTGCTTCTTGTTCTTCTTGTTCTTCTTGTTCTCCTTCTTCTCCTTCTTTCTTCTTCTTCTCCTTCCTTTCTTCTCTGACCTAAGTTCCTGTGATTTAGTAATTGGTAGAAAGAATTGGTAGTGTAGAAGAGACATGTTAATAAAATTGATAGATATTAGTTTTAAAAACAAAATAAAATACGTAAAATCTTTCTATTTGTGATAAAACTGTATATAAACCCTCTGTTCTGGGCAGCAGCAGCCATTGTGCTCCTGGAAGCAGCAGCAGAGGCTGTGTTCTTGAAACCTTGATAAGATAAAATAAATCCTGAAGCAGCAGAAAGTTTTCCTGCTTTGTTTTTCCTGACATGAGGAACTGAGAAGAAAGATCACTGGGCACAGAGAACAGCACAGGGCCCCCCAGGGCCCCCACTCTGCATGAGCAGCCCTGTGGCAGGGACAGCTTTTGGAAGTGACAAGGCCAGCAGCACTTTCAGGGTGTAGGGCTGAGGTGAGGAGCACGATGTGAAAATCAGGAGATATTTATTAAGTGTAAGAACCACTCAAAACTTCTCTTTGAGTAGAAACTTATTCCCATCTGCTCTGTGCCTGGCCTTTTTAGCTAAATGTAACTTGTGGCTGGAAAGAAAATCTGAAGTGACTGATAGAGAGGGATGGTTTTTATGGGACAGATTTGCTGGGAGCTGTCTTGCTCAGCTCTCTGAAAGGCCGCAAGAAAATATCTGCACCAAGGAACAATCCCAGCTCTTGCTTTATATACACATAAAGGGAAAAAAGAGAAATATTATCTAGTAGTTGGAGCAGCAGCCAACACCTTCACTTTAAAAAAACACTTGAAAGAGTTCAAAATTGCTTCCAAAGTCTTGTCAAAGTTTAATTAAATTTTTTGTTGTCTTCCACCCTCTGGTCTGTATTTTGCTCATTTTCACTTTGGACAAGGGGTTATTTTTATTCTTTTGATTAAATTAATCTATTTTTGCTAGAGCTCTGGGCATGGCGAGGCTGGAATATGTAATTGTACTTGTTAGTGATGTGAATATTGAGCATTACACAGAAAGTGAGCAGTGTTAGAAGAAATGATTGAAAGATTAAAAGATAATTCAGCAAATTAAACCACCACAACAATATAATTAATAATAGTATTATTATTACTATTATTAATAATAATAATAAGCAACAGCAAATAAAATGCCCGCAGGCTCTCATATTTATTGTATCTCAGAACAAAGCTGGAAAAGCACATAAGTTAATTTTGCCAAATACAGTTTAGTACTTTTCTGTATCATTGACTATAACACACTGAACTACCTGGAATCTGCTCAAGGAAAGTCCAGGTGAATCTCTCTGAATGTCCAGGATTAAAATAAGCAATCAGGTGAAAAAATCTGACCATGAAAATGCCCAGGCTGGTGTTTACAGCCTTTTTAAGTAGTCTGGTGACTGCAAAGTAACTTTTACAACACATTGTAAGAAGCCCCAGGGTTACAAGCAGCTTTACAACATCAAGACAGCAATAAAACCCCTTCCAATCTTTTATGGGAGACATAGGTCATGAATCCACGTTACCCAGGTCATGAAAGCACTGAAAATAGTCCCTCACTAAATTATACACATTATCCCAAGGAATTTCAATCCTGCAGGAGCAGATTTTGTTCTTTGGGATCAAAAACCCCCCAAATAGAATCAACAAAAAGTAAAATGTTGTGCTGGAGAACCTCCCTTGATATGAGCTGATGTGATTTTACTGGAATTACAGTCTCATGGAACCTGGTTCTGCAAGTTTTTCTAAGTTGCATTGGAATATTTTGGTTCATTGGCTTGGGAAAGTCAGGAAAACTGTCATCTTTTGGGAAACTCCAGACTTACATCTTCAAATGGACCAGAAATGACCTAAAAGGATGATTTGTCATTGCTTTTTTTGGCATAGTTTCTCCTGGATAGGAAGTTGCAAGGATTCCGAATGATAACATTTTTCTATTCCTTTCATTCTTTTAATTTTTAAAGGAGCTGTTTGGAACATTTTTGGTTTATGGTGACATAGTCTGATGTTGCAACACATTCAGAGCCTCAGGACATGAGGACCTTGAGAATTAAGGGTGAGGAGAGGTGCATCCAACAGCTGGTTTTGTTTTCCATGCATCAGAGACCTTGTGTAAACAACACATCTTAATATAACTTTACCCCAAACAATGTCAGTATTGTTTGATTAGTTACCATTTTTCAAATATACACCATAATTTTGTGAAAAGCTGACAAAATCAGCTTGGATAAATGTGTTGATAGCATTATGCTGCAATCTGATCACTTACTGTCATTAAGTTGGAAAATTCTTCAGCTTCAACAGATTCTACAGTCAGCCTGAAAACTGCAAAATTCCAACCCAAACCATCCTATGATTCTATAAAAAGGAGAAAGGGGGGAAAGAACTCTTCTTCTAGTGAAATGGAATACAATATAATATGGTGATTATTAATAATAATGTAATTATTTTTTTAAGTACAGGTTTATGATGGAATCTGAGGTTTCAGGGCTACAGCAAGAGTTGCATTTTCCCTCAGAGCTGAGTTTGATCTCTTTTAAAGCCTATTAAAGTCACAGAGATGCATCCATTGGTTGTTGTTCTGAGGGAATGTGATGACAGGGTACATCTGAGGGAAAGGAAGAGCCAAAGGATGGGAGGGTTAGCACAGATAATGACACTCATTTGTCTGCGCGGGGGACACTCGCTGAGTTGTAAGATTTTTAAATCGAATTGAACTCTGGATGATCTCCACGTCTCAGGTCTCTCAATAATCCTTATCTCCAGGTGCTTTTCACAGAAGCTGGAGGAGCAGTTCCTCAGGGTCATTTATCTTGTGAAAGATGCCCTGCATAGCAGCTCCTCTATCACTGATTCAGCAGCATTTTCCCAAGGCTGTCTGATTGCCCAGGTCTTGATAATATTAAATTATTTTACTGAGTCTTTTCCTTTATAAGTTCTAAACCTCATCACTTAGGATTAAAACAGTGATAGATGAGAGTCTTTCCAGACAAGGAGGTTTCTGCCTGGTTCCTTGAACTGGAAATTCACATTTCTAAAGTTATCATCGAGTCAGCAAAAGTTTTGAGATGGAAAGAGTCAAGAGTATCACAAACTGAAAATGAAAAATGTTATCAATGAAAATGAAAACTGGTCTGATAGGGTGGAGCAATTATCTGGGTAAAATGCAGAGTAAAATCATTACCCTCACAAGGAATATTTGCTGCACTCATTGCATAGAGAGGCTTCTCACAGCCTTCTCCTGAAAAGCTACAGCCTTGCAAAAGCCTTTAATGGAAATGTGTGAAGAAATTCAAAGGGCAAATCGTTCCAAGAACAGTGATAGGGAGGGTGTTTAGCCAAGCACATTCAGGAATGCTTTTGTTTGTTTGTTGGACAGAAGAGTTCAGCTCGTGAAAGATGTTTTCCTATGTATTTTATGAGCAACATTTTAAACGAAACAAAGTGAAAAAAAATTGTATTTCTCATGTGCTTTTACCTTAAGCTGGAATTTCAGTAAGAATGCCTCTGGCTCAGGAGCTATTTTTTAATTTGCATAGCACCAAGGACGCTGGCAAAATGTGTGGCAGTACAGAGGATGAGACAGCACAGGTTTGTGGAGCTGTGTGGAGCTTTGCAGTCTGGGTTTGGGGCTGAAAATAGGGAAATGTACAGAAAGGGACTTGGAGGGAATATGCAGAGCTGTGGGAAATACAGAGACAGGGAAATGTAAGAGACTGAGGGTATTATTTTCTCAGTTATCCAGGGGGACACAAAAATGGGAGCAGAGGAGTGCACAGCCTGTTTGGAAAAAGTAATTCTCACACTGTAATTTAGCAGAAGGATCAATAGTTGGGTGTTTTCCATAATATTTTGAAATAATAAAGCATTCGGATAATGTAGCCAGGGATACAGAGAGTTCCTTTTCCTGTGAGACTCTTTTTGTAAAAATATGTCTTAGATTAATCAGAAGCCCTTGCTCAAAGCTGAAATTACCAGGAAAGATGATTTATGGGTGTTGTGCAAAAAATCTGAATATATGGTCATAATAGTGACGTCTACACTTAAAATCTGTATTCCTTTCTTTATTTTTAATGGAAGAGTGTGTGGCAAGGAGAACCTGGGAATTACAGCAGTGCATTTAATCATCAAAAAATGATTGCAAGACTAAGTTCTTATTTACTCAGTCGGAGCCCATCTGGGTTCAAACATCAAAACCTGGAGGTCTGAGTGGTTTTTGGAAGTAAAGAGTAAGAAAATCCACTTTTTGCAAAACACACAGGAAGAAAAAAGAGCAACAAGTGACTAACAGTGCTGCTGTCATTGCACAGTTTTGTGGTGAACTGTGATCAGCAGTGACATTTCAAGGAGTGGAACATCAGATCCATGGTATTTACGTCATATCCTGCATTTCTACCCCAGTAGTGTGGTGTTTCTCCACAGCCAAGAGAGGGAATTCAGCAATGGCAGGAGAATGAGATGAATTCCTGCTGGAAGCGAGGTAGTTCATGGATATTGATGCCTTTGGTTTTAACTTTTATATTTGTTCCCAGCCCTGCAGTGCCCAGTGTAACTCTGCAGTTCCCTGGAGCTCGTTCAGTGCTGTTCTCTCATGCTCACACTGACATAACAAAGCCTCTCCAGCTCCCTCTCCAAGGACACCCAGACCCTCCTGGGCCCAACAACTGCAAACCTTCATCTNTTTCTTAGACTGACTGTGCTGCGGAGACATGGACACAGTCACAGTCACACAGACGACCCCTCCACCTAACCTGGCTGGAAGGAGAAAGATTTGCTCTCTGTTTTCTTGATGGTATATTGATAAAAATAAATAAGCCTTCTAATTTCAATCTATAAACGCGGAGTCGTTTGTAGAAGGGCCCTGGAAATAGGGCCACATCATTTCTACACCTCTGAAGGCCTTTCAAATAAATCCCTCCTTTATTCCTTTATTCCTGCCTAGTCTCTGTTTCTAGGTACCCATTTAAGGTATCAATACCCCAGGGTAGTTCAGCCATTGAAGGAATTCTGTGAAAGCCGTGAAGCTTCGCAGCTTTCCCTTTCCTGGGCTGCCTCAGTGCCAGCAGCTCCTCACCCTCATCCTGAGCATCTCCTGGGCCTGAGGTTTCACGTTTTTGTAAGCTGTGAAATTTCCTGCTGCCATTCACGTGGAAAGGCTACGACACACTGAGCAGTCTGGAGTGGTGAACATGCCCAGTGCCCTCTTCCAGACAGGGGCAGAGGCGAAGGGAAGAGGCAAATGCTTGCAGCTCTTTGACAGCCAGTCCCTTGGAAGGTGCCTGGTTCTATATATAGAACCTGCACAATTTCAGCTGCTCACACCTTGCAGCGGCAAAGAGGAGGAGAAGCTTTGCATTCGGTTCAGCTGCAGCTCTTTGAGAAGCAAAAAAAAAAGGGAAGGGGGTTTATTTCTGGAGAACAAACTTCCTTCAAGCACCACGGACTGGGGTCATTGTCTGGGCACTCTCAGGGCTCCATCAGACACTGGTGGCTTCTTTATGCAGGAGGAAATTCTGTGGGACTGGACCAACAAACACCAGCTCATTTGAATTGTTATTTTTAGAAGAACACTAAAAAGATGCCAAAACATCACTGCTCTGGCCCAGGGCCTGTGCAAACAACAAAGGAAAATTATTTGTCTAAAACTTTCCCACAACATAGAATCACAGAATGGTTTGGCTTTGAAGGGACCTTAAACCACTCCCTGCCATGGGCAGGGACACCTTCCACTGTCCCAGGTTTCTCCCAGCCCCAATGTCCAGCCTGGCCTTGGACGCTCCCAGGGGTCCAGGGGCAGCCACAGCTTCTCTGGGCACCCTGTGCCAGGGCCTGCCCACCCTCTCAGGGAACAATTTCTTCCTAATATCTCATCTAACCCTGCCCTCTGTCAGTGTGAAGCCATTCCCCTTTGCCTTGTCACTCCAGGCCTGGTAAAAAGTCTCTCTCCATCTTGTGGTGTCCCTTCAGGTGCTGGAAGGCCACAATTAGGTCACTCTAAGGCATCTCCAGGCTGAGCAATCCCAAATCTCCCAGCCTTTCCTCACAGGAGAGGTGCTTCATCCCCTGAATCAACCTGGTAGCCTCTGCTGGACTCTCTCCAGCATGTAAAACACTGTGATGGAGGTTTTTTTCTGAAAACATTTGCCCTAATCTATTTTCTTCTCCACCCATGGACATGTCTGCAGAACCCAAGCCTTGTGCAGGCAGCTTCGTTTGCCAGGCCCCATCTGAACCCAAATTTCATTTGCCTCCCAAACTCTTTCTTTAGCAAGGCTCCCTTAGGAGAAGGAAAACAAAATCCCCTGTGCCAGAGCAGGATCTGCTTCTGTGTTAGAGACCCTCAAAGACAGAGACACACACAAGGAACTTTGGACCTTTTACCTTCTGAACTTGGAAAGTATGAAAACCTTCGGAGGTTGCTCCATAAATAGCCCCTTGCCAGTTAGTCAGCTGTGAATATTTCTGCTGTTATTACACAGATCTTGCAAGCTCAAGTCAGTGGCTAAAAAAAATACTGAGCACAATGACTTTTATTTCATTGTTATTCAATAGACATCTCAGGAGAGGTGACTAAGAGGTGAATGAGAGATTTTAAAGTCTCTTAACTCTCTAATTTTGCACACAAAAAATAACTTTGGTGCAGAACATGATTTAAGATCTGTCTTAAACCCTCATAGGGAATAATTCTCTATTAAATCTGACCTTCTCTCCTCCTAGGGTGAATTTACCAAAAAATAACTACAAACCAATAAATGTGTTTGCTAACTGCAACTGCTTTAACCCTATCCAAACACATTGGAGCTTATGGTGCATTCTTGAGATATTTATTCAGAAGAACAACACTGCTCAGGCAACAGGAGCTGTAGAGCTGTGGGAAGTTGATGAATTTTTGTTGCCCCTCGCTGAGTGACTAGTTCTGATTGTTTAAACAAAATTAAAAATTCATATACAAGTAAACACATCAGTACAGTGGAAGGTTTCTTCTGAATATTTACAAGTTAAGATTAATTCATTAAAATTTTCTGTAGGACAAATTGACACGATGTATTTCTGTTCTAGGTAAAGATGCATAAGGTATTTAAATCTAAAGGATTTAAGAGTTATTTTACCGTATGTTTGGGTTGCTTTTCATAATAACCTGTCTTTCTCTGTATCAAAGCCAGTGCTCCCAGCTCATACTTTTAGCTGCTGTACAGTGCAGTCATGCACACTGATTCTCCATGTATTTGTCCATGTTTAAGTAGTTGTACTACAGTAAGTGTTGTAAGGAGATGGCAATTTAGTTCAGTCTGCAGTGCTGTCAGGGATTTCATCCCTCTCTGACAAAAGATTGCCATAAATCACTGTGCCAGTGTCCAGAGAAGAATAAAACACCACCAAATGCACAAATATCAATTTCTTTAGCACCTCTTGCAGGCTCTCTTCCTCTTGCAGATAATCTCCTATGTGTAAGAGCAGCCTTCACTTTGCAAGCTTTCAGTTCAAATCAGCACAGCATTGTCTTGTGATTATCTACTCTTGGATATCGTAGGGAATAGCCACTTTTGATGGGAAGGCTCAATTTTGATACATTTGGTTTAAAGAACACAAAAGTCCTGCACATACTGCAGGAATAAATCCCTTTTATTTTTCTCAGATCTTTAATTTTGAGCCATCCACATTTTATACTCAGAGTGGAACTTCATGTGCCTCCTCTCCTCTCC